>JAVFBW010183741.1:0-10571 GCA_034783835.1 Mopalia ciliata
GACAAGTATATATATTTCATAAATCGAGGGAATCGCTTGAGAACTGTGTAATACCACAAAATTAATACTTTTTTAAAAAGTGGGATGACTTGAGAAATATGGAATACGACAAGTATATATATTTCATAAATAGGGAATCGCTTGAGAAATGTGTAATACCACAAAATTAATATTTTTTTTAAAAAGTAGGAGGACTTCAGAAATATGGAATACGACAAGTATATATATCTCATAAATCGGGAATCGCTTGAGAAATGTGGAATACGACAAGAATGATTATTTTATACATGTGGAATCGGTTGAGAAATGTGGTATACGACAAGTATACATATTTCATAAATGTGGAATCGGTTGAGAAATGTGGTATACTACTAGAATTAGTACTTTTTTAAAACGTGGGATGACTTGAGAAATGTGGTTTACGACAAGTTTTTATATTTCATAAATGGGGAATTGCTTGAAAAATGTGGAATAGGACAAAAAAATAATACTTTTTTTAAAAAGTAGGATGACTTGAGAAATATGGAATACGACAAGTATATATATTTCATAAATGGGTAATTGCTTGAAAAATGTGGAATACGACAACAAATTAATACTTTTTTAAAAAGTAGGATGACTTGAGAAATATGGAATACAACAAGTATATATATTTCATAAATGGGGAATCGCTTGAGAAATGTGGAATACGACAAGAATTAATACCTTTTTAAAAAGTGGGATGGCTTGAGAAATATGGAATACGACAAGTATATATATTTCATAAATCGGGAATCGCTTGAGAAATGTGGAATACGACAAAGATTATAACTTTTTTAAAGAATAGGATGACTTGAGAAATGTGGTATACGACAAAAATTAATACTTTTTTGAAAAGTGGTATGGCTTGAGAAATGTGATATACGACTAGAATTAATAATTTTTTAAATAGTGGGATGACTTGAGAAATGTGGTATACGATAAGTATTCATATTTTATACTTGTGGAATCCGTTGAGAAATGTGGAGAGATGGTGGGAGGGGGGGGGGGTACTATAAGTATAAATATTTTGTCACATATGGGATGGCTATTAAGGCAAGTAATAAGAAATCGTCAGTGCCACATATTAGGACTATGAACTTAGCTACTCTGATCAACCAATTGTCTTTTACAGCTGGTAACGACCAAGGATTGTTTCACATCGACCAATATACTGGTAGTCTTTACGCTGTAAAGAGGCTTGATTATGAGACGAGAAAGACACACCGCCTACAAGTGGCTGTAACTAAACACAGCGTCACAGGTCAGGTGACCATCGGTACGACCAAAGTGACGATTAACTTGGCTCGGGTGAACCAGTTTGCCCCGGTAAAAACATTTTTTTATTTTATTTATTTAATTGAAACAAATACATTTCGTTTTACTTCACTTTGTTATCGCAGTGATTACCGTGTTTTTAGATGGATTGATTGATCGATTGATAGATTCATTGGCGTTTAACATCATATTCAGCGGTACTTCAGCTACGCTGGTGCGTGAACATTGTCAAATTATCTATTTTTATATGCATATTTAAATCAATTACAAACATCAAAAAGAGAAACAAAATGAACTGAATAGGGCTTGTTTTCAATTTAATATGTCAATATATTAAATAGTTAAAACTAGGATCTAAAATTGGTCAATAGGGTGTTTTGTTAATTTTAGTTACTAACAATCATTCAGACGAATAAATTTGAGTTTGCCTTCTCATTTCGCATCAATCGTCTATTCTACATTTTAATTTCTTTCAAACTACACATTTTTGTCTAACAGCATTGTACGACATTCCACACGGTATCACTTAAAGAGAACGATCCGAGGAACACAGATGGCGGTCATCTGTTAAACCTCCCACGACTCTGTTCAAAGAGAGACTCTTCCATTGCATCTTCAAATCCATTTGAATTTTCAATTCTCTTCACATTGGGTGAGTAAAACAACAGTACTTATTTGAAAGATATTGATTCACATCAACAGAATTATTGTACCGAAAATCTGTAACTTTTCAAGAACGCCCGAAATTCGTCATAAAATCCCACCATTTTACAGGGAAGAGAAATAGCTATATGTATAATTGGTGTGTTTATAAATGAATGTTGCCTGGGTTGTGAAAAGTCTGTTGAGAATCGGTTTCTAATTATCTTATTAGTCAGTTAAAAGGAGTATGTCTTCTTCCCTTCAACATCTTGTGGATACAGAATGTACATTTTATATATAAAATATGTACAATACCAAATATTTTTAAAAAGTAAATGACTTATCGGCAACTCATTTCATGTCAAAAGTTCACTTCACCAACGTGTCTCGCACATTTTAGTTTCTGAGTATAATAGCGTGTATCATTTTTTGGACCAATGGATATGAATTGTAAAATTTCAGTTTGATACATTTGATAAAGTTTAAATAATGTATTAACGTTTCGGTTCTTTATTCTTGTCTTGCTGCTATCTTAGATGAAAAACTGTTCTGGGTGGACGACGTCGGGAATTTACGTTTGAAACGAGCCATTGATCCGGACATTGAGGAAAACGTCTTCTTTCAACAGATTGTTGTAACAGAGTCAGGAGTGACACCCAAACGAACAGCTACTGTAGGCATTCTAGTACACATCCTTGGAGTGGATGATAATCCGACATTTTGGCAAGGAAATATAATCCACAAAGGTACACTCTAAAAACATAAACTATAAAAAGCGCCATAAATTATTTATGAAATAAATGTTTGATCCTTTATTTAAAAAAAACCATATAAAACGTATTAAAAAAAACAAATACATAAGTTGCTAGAGCTTGTCGGGAGATTAGATCCGTATTTTAAACAGATAAAGAATAGGCATTCAAAAAAAATCTCTATTTTAATTTGTGAGCCTATAAGCATGGTTGTCATAAAAAAAATATGTCCTGCGTATATATATGGTAAATCTCAAGTGACTAGAGCTTATCAGATATGCTCTTTTTTATTGTTTTTCTGTTTTTGTTTTTAAGTTTTTCAAACAATTTCTGTACCTAGCACTGAGTGAGTCCACGGCCCCTGGCGGCACCCCCATTATGACCTTGACCGCTACAGATGGTGACCCACCAGATACACCTGAAGGTCAAATGCGATATGGTCTGAAGAGCGGGAAAGGGACGAATCATTTCTACCTGCATCCTCAAGGTCAATCACAGATACAACATTTTATAGTTCCAAATAATTTTCTTACGAGACAAAACTTGATACGATATTTGTTTCTAGAAAAAACAAACCTACTTTTTAAATAAATGTGTATTTGGTGAGAATAACTTCCTGTTATTAGAAATTCATTTTTATTAGAAAAAAGAAAAATAAAAATCATCAAGTCTGGCACAGCTACGGAAAAATAAGCGAAATTGATAACCTAATATATTATAGACTATTGTATTATAGAATCTTCATTTACCAAAACTTTTATGATAAGGAAAACCTTAATAACTGACTACAAAATGCTGTAGTCCTATTCTCCTTTTACTCTAGGCGAAGTTTACCTCACCAGACCCGTTGATCGAGAACTGAACGAGATGATTGTCTTAAATGTGTTCACTTTCACTGAAAACTCCCCCGAGGTTGAAGTTCATGCCACTGTTATAATTAATATCACCGATACCAACGATAATCAGCCGGCATTTGAAAAGGTAATGAACGAACAAAACGTTTAAAGAGAAAATCACTTATTTATAAAAGTTTTCATAAGGGCATTGCTAATTCTGCATATATCTCGACTCAAAAATCGCGAAATAATGCATAATTTTGTATATTGTTGGCCCGTTTGACACCTAAAGTGAATTAATAAAACATTTATGCATTTTATAATTATTATGTTTATTTCTCCTCTTACACAGAACGTTTATACTGTGGAAGCGCTTGAAAACCAAACCTACAGCGGGAAGATCCTGGTAACTGTGTCTGCCCACGATCCAGACAGTGGTGGAAATGGCACAGTGACATATCACCTGACAGGTGAGAGAATTAGAGCATGTCGCTAACTTATAGTCTGTCGTATCAGCTTACCTCTGTTAATTTACTAAAAATAATTTTACTCAGGACATTCGACTTGGTAGTAGGTCTTTGTAATTTCCAAAATTTTCATAAATTCTCAATCGAATGGTTCCAACACCATGATAGGTCTTTGTTATTACAAACAATAGATATTTCACTTATATAACGACAGATTGTCAATTTCACACTGTACAGAGCCTTTATACGGTGGAAAACTGCAAAGAAACCTCGTAAAAACCACCCCTGCAATTGCTGGAGCCACAACATGTGACTCGCTTAGATACCTGATGGTAGGCGTTTAAGCGCACTCGCTACCACTGAGCCACGGCCGCGGACGCTATGAGTTTGAAAGCAGACTTGAACAAAGTACTACGTGATTATCGCATAAAGCCGTGACTGTGTTTTTAATACGGAATTCATTATTCCGGACATATAGCCTGTTGGTTTGGTTTTCATGTCCATCGAGTTATCTATCCTCATACCAGATTTGGACATAGAACCAGTTAATTTTCAGCTTTTGAAATGTCCAGGGATTTTTCAACACCGCTCAACCATACACTTTATTAAAGGAATATCGATGTTTACTTACTAAAACTGCTCTCACCTACTTTTAATTTCAAGATTTGTTTCACAGATATCTTATTTATTTTCCAGGAAATAATTTTGAATTATTTGCAATAAACAACATGACAGGGGACATTACTTTGCAGCATCCGCTGGATTTTGAGACTGCGAGTTACCATACCTTGACTGTACTCGCTATGGATGGAGGTGTTATCAATCTCAGTACTACAGCCACTGTGATAGTTCGGGTTCTTCCAGTAAATGAATTCTCCCCATTCATTTCACCAAATATAACAGCTTCTGTGATTGAAGGAGCCTCATTGGGTACGTGTTTCCATCTCTTTACATCTATATTGCACGGACATTTGTGTTCTCCATTCCGACGAAATATTGGCTCTTATTTGCTCCAGAAATTTTGTAACTGAGTTAGTTAAAGCATTAGTTCCAATATTCGCCCAAGACCCCTGGGATGGTTACTTATGCATACTGTATGTCCAGTGGTCTTAAATTATTCGGTCCATTTCCTTATTAATGGTCTTTCATTGAAACATATTGTTCTGTATGATTTTTAACCATGTTGTCTGTCACCGATTATTTTGTACACGCTTTTGCAGATTTTGTTAATAATATACCATTACATGGTATATTATTAACAAAATCTGCACAAGCGTGAACCAAATAATCGGTGACAGACAACACGAAACCATGTATCTCAATGTGACACTGAACGTTCCGCCCTTTCAAGCAAGTTATTACCTGTAGCATTTGTTAACAAAATCTAACAACTTAAACTTTATCTGCACATTTCTCCTTTTGAAACGGCGTTCTGGCTAAGTGTAGACCCAGACTGTCTTAACTATAAACACACGGGTAACATTAATTTCCCAACAGGGCAAAACACTTTGCATTTATATTGGTGTTGTTAAAGTTATTTTCCTTTTGGAGTACATTGTCCTCAAATAAATGATATACCTTTGAGGACGGCGTTAAACAAATATCAATTAACCAATCAATCAATCAATCCTTACAAAAACGAACATTAATTAGTCACCAATATTAACAATTTCCTGTAGTTACTAAATTAAACTTGTTCTCCTTCAGGAAGTGTGGTGACCACGCTTAAGGCCTCAGACGATGACGATGGTCAAGATGGAGACGTTATATATGCCACAGTTTCAAACATATATCCATTCCATCTAGATGCGAAGTCAGGAGAACTCATTCTGATCGGACAAGTGGACCGAGAAAGTACCGACATGTACAAGTTTGATATAATTGTTTCGGACCTCTCCTCGGAGTCGCCGCGTTCCTCCAATGTTTCTGTTGTTGTAACTGTTTTGGACATAAATGATAACCCTCCCGTGTGTCCACCAGTCATAGCAGTGTTTACACCTGCCAAATATCTCGTGTCACAAGATCTAGTAGAGGAGGAGATAGCACAGCTAGAATGTACGGACGCAGACGATGGGGTCAACTCGGAGTTGAGTTATGCTCTAGTTGATAACGGCTTTCAAGAATTCGTAGTGGATTCTGAAGGAAAAATTAAAATTTTGAAAGAACCTAGATTTTCACCTAATTATTTTAAAATCATTGTGAAAGATGGTGGAGAACTTCCTATGGACTGTACTGTGTCTGTTGTTGTATATTCAGATTTACTCCCGTTGATGTTAAACCTACCCTGCACAATCCGTGTTTTTGAGAATACCCTGGTTGGCTCAGTTCTCTATAAAATTCAAGCTCATGCTCAAAATTCGATTGAATTTTCCATAAAATCTGGGGATGTTGATGAAACGTTTATTATCGGAGCTTCGTCGGGCACACTGTATTTAGCAAAATCTTTACATCGCTACAAAAACGATAGTTTTGTTGTAGAAATCGAAGCACGTGATGTTACGAATGGATTATCAACCTCTGCCAACTTGACTATTCACACTGAGAAACCTATTGATAATCCACCGAAGTTCGAACAAACGATTTACTTTGTCAGAGTATCAGAGAAGTTAAAACCAAACTCTGTTATTTTAGACATCAGTTTAATTAACAATAACATTCACCCTAGGAATAAACAATCTGCCTTTTCTTTAATATCCGGGGATGAGCATGAACAATTTTCCATTAGCTCTACCGGGGAGTTACGAATAGCAAGTCAATTGAATTACCATGTTCAGAATCACTATGAGTTGACCATTGAATTAAGCGACAGTGAAGGGCGGGGTTATTTCCACGATACGACCAAGGTATTCATAGACGTGATCAACGAAGACCCACCGACCTTTAACTTTGATGCTTTTAACAGAGTCATTTCGATACGTGAAGACCTTCCAATAGGCAGTGTTGTGGATCAAATTATCATTAATAACTTTGGCAAGACGGATGTCATTCACAGTTTAATATATGGACAAAATGACACTTTCCACATTGAACCGTCAACAGGTCAAATATATCTAACTTCCTCTTTGGATCGAGAAAGGATAGACTATTACCAGTTAACTGTGGGTATTTCTTATCCAACAATGTCTACAACTTCAACTACAACTCTTGATATCAGTATCATTGATGTGAACGATAACAACCCTGTATTTGCTCAGGATGTGTTCAGTATTAAAGTACCGGATACAACAACAGCTGGTACCATCTTATTGAACCTTACGTGCTCTGATGCAGACTCTGGAAATAATTCTAAAATAACATATACTTTTATTACAGGAAATGAAGAAAACATATTTAAATTAATTGACTCTAAAATTACTCTGAATGGGTCCCAGAAACTTCCTGGTGGCGAAATTTATCAACTTACAGTTGAAGCAAGAGACCATGGCATTCCATCCAGGTCAGCAATTGGCGTTTTGATTATACAGATAATTAAACAAACGAAACCAAGATTTTCACAAAATCAGCTCAATATTTCCTTACCAGAAAATACAAGCGTAGGAGACGAGGTGATAAATTGTGGTGATTTTACAACGGACAACATTATAGAAAGCAATAACGTAGTGTATTCTATCATTGGTGATTATTCAACAACGCTATTCCATATTGCGGAGACAACTGGCAGAATTTCCCTAATTTGGCCTTTAGACGCTGACGTGGGAAATTCCTTTCTAATTTTAAAGGTAATAGTATCCGACAGAGAAGTTCCTACAAATTCTGATACCTTACTTCTGATGGTCTCTGTCCTTGACGTCAACGACAATCGTCCGAAATTTACAGCCAGCCAATACTTTGTTAGCATGTCTAATAATATTACAAACGGTTCATTAGTGTTCAGCGCAAACGCAACAGACGCCGATAGTGGATTAAATGCTAAACTATCATTCCAACTGTTTGGTGACGGAAGTTCACAGTTCTCTATGAACTCTCACACAGGTGAAATAACATTCTTAGGGTCGTACAGTCAGGACGCCCCGGACAGATACGTTTTGGAAATAAATGTTTTAGACAGTGGATCCCCAAAGCTCTCATCAAAAGCTTCATTGTTCATTAAAGTTGTGGAAAAGCAAAACAGATTACCTGTGTTTCTACAATCAGTATACGAGACTACTGCTATAGAAAACTCTAAAATTGGAACCACAATATTCCAAGTAGTCGCTTTAGATGTGAATGAATATGAACCAGGGAGTGGAAGCTATAGATATTTCATTGTGGGTGGAAATGATGGGCGTGTGTTTAACATTGATGAGTTTGTTGGGACTATATCGGTGTCTTCTTTACTTGATCGAGAATTAACTGATTTTTACCAATTAAGAATCAGCTGTGAGGAAGAAATGGAACCTCGAATGTCTTCGTTTGCTACCGTGAATATAACTATCCATGATACGAACGACAATCCCCCCATATTTACCCCTAGTTTGTACTACACAGCATTACCAAAAACAGTTAACGTCGGATATGAGGTCGGAAGGGTAAATGCCTCCGATAAAGATCTGTATCACAATGGTGCCTTCACTTTTTCTATAGCTGCAGGGAATGAAAATGGCTTATTTCACATAGACAGTTCGTCTGGATTAGTATCAGTGGCTTTGGACCTCTCTGGGTGGATAGGGAAACATGAACTTGTTCTTGAAGTTAACGACTTTGGGACACCTTCACTGAGAAGCCAATCCACGTATACGGTTAATGTCGCCCTTGGAGGTAGTTATCAATTCAGTGTCCGAGAGAATCTACCAATACATTCCTATGTGGGTACCGTAGATGAATTTGATCAAGCTTTATACACTATAGTCTCCGGAGATATATCCCATGCTTTCTGGATACATAAACATGATGGTAGCATTCTGACGCATTCTTCATTGGACAGAGAGCTCATATTGGAATACCATTTAACAATCCTCGTGCAGGAGTCTAAGAATCCATGGAACTGGTACCATCTTCTGGCTACCATCCTTGTTGATGATGATAACGACAACGATCCGGTTTTCGCTCATTCGCATTATACAGCGAACGTTGTAGTAGGAGCTCCAGTTGGATTTTCTGTACTCCCACTAACCGTCAGTGATAAAGACATTCAGGAAAATGCTGAATTGCATTTCGAAATTAAAGACACTATAACGGCGTCTTTGTTTAATATTTCCTATGAAACTTCAGAACTTGTCCTTAGAGTAGCATCAAACACGTTTCGTGAATCTTCTTACACGTTTAATGTACTAGCGATTGATCATGGAAATCCATCAAGAACAGGGGAGACAACTGTCACTGTTAATATTGTCGAATCCAATAATTGTCAAGAATCAATATTCCTTAGCCTAGATTGCAGCTCGGATTTAAAAAACGGACACCTTCTTTACACTCTCAACAGCGAAACATTCAAATTTCAGAAATCCTCAATAAAGACAATTGAGTATTTAGCTGAGACGGTTTCCGATTCGCCGTTTACAGTGAATAAAATATCAGGTGACATTAAAATCCAAAACTCGAATAACCTGCTTGAAAACTCCAAGTACATATTCTGGGTGGTTGGAAAAGCTATCTTCATGGACGGAAATAATAACTCCACTTCTGGTATTATACGTATTAATACATTTAATCCTTTGAGAACATTGGTGAAACTTCAGACGGACATTCCAGGCAAAAATACAAATATGTCCAGGTGAGTTTTACTAGCAAACAATTTTTGTAAATACTGCTGCGATCTGTCTTTGTAATTACCATAGCGTTTGCCTAATAAATCGTTTTTACATTTATTAGCACCAAATTATCATTATTGAAAACGCTATAATTTTTGTATTGCACATATATTCTAGAACATATTATGGTAAGAGTTTGGGTAAGCGAACATTCTAGTATTTGCAGATATAGGTCAAAAACTCTTTTTAAGGCATATTATCCAAACATTATGCTGTCACTTATGGTATATTTATGCGAAGAAGTATTTCGATCAATTGTAGCTACATGTATAGGTGTAGCAACAGTGCTATATTTGTTATCAAAACAGTTCCTTCATTTAAGGAATGAAAAAGAAAAAGTGTGTTTTCTTGCCAAATAAGAATACGAAATAATGATAATTTGATTCCATGTACAATATCTACTCAGATCTCAAATCGACCTCAATGCTTCAAATCAAACGACTTTAAAAGTTGAACTAGGGCAAACTGAATGTACATCGGGCACTTAGTGTTTATACCCCTGCAATATTCAGCTGTTTTTGTGTGTGGGGGGGGGGGGGTATTCTTATGGACATATCTGTCTGAAATAAAGAATTATTATTCATATTATTACATACATTGGCGTAAACACACACATTGTTGTAGAGATGAACATTTATAACATTGTGTCCATCTAGCCGAGTTTCTACATTTACGACAACATTATATAAAGCTGACTTCCTATACACGTTTCTTTCAGGGAAGTTGACACTTTTCTCAGAGATCTATCATCATTAGTACCAAATGGACACATTGGCCTTTGGAAAACAGAAAACAGTATCTCAAGGAAGAGAGACGTTGCGCCTGGGTAAGAAATTCTTAGCCTCGAAA
>JAVFBW010183763.1:0-10570 GCA_034783835.1 Mopalia ciliata
CAGTTTGGGGGGGGGGAGCTGTGGGGCCAAACGTTAACATTATGGCTTAGGGCAAATTAATGGAGGTCTTATGCCAAATATGGGGCATCGGCTACCATTGTTCTAAGCGATTAAATAAGAGAATAAAAACGTCACGAACAATTTGATGCGAATTACGCTGCTGATCGTAAGTAAACACTAGGGGGCCATTCATATACATCTATTTACGCTCCAATGTGGCGAGAAATATTTTTGTCATTTAGAAATACGTGCCAATGAAATGCTTAAAAATGCGCGAATGTTGGAAAATGAATCTTGTACTGTCAGTTGTTTGACGTATCTATTTATCAATGTAAATAAAGAGTTCCGTATCCGACTTATATTGTGATACAGTTTAAACAAGATTTCTTAGCCGTCGAAATAATCCCCTTTTCGAATAGTTTAACTCTGGCGATTATGCACTGAAATAAATGTCTTAATGTGCTGTGATCACTATCATGGATATACCTGTGCCGCGATAGAGTTGTTCTTTATTATAGATGTTAAACATGGAACCATTTTGGTTACTCTACAAATATAAGTTGATATGTAAAATAATCACGGTTAACAAGAATGAATAACGTTATCATCCTATATTTTGCTTTTGGAATATTTAAATATCACTGCCTAATCACTTTAGGTCTATACTTACTTTATGGCATCATTTAAATGAAAATGTCACCTATGTTTATTTGGAAGTTATGCTGATTGAAAAATCACAAATTCTTCCCTCTGAAGAAGAAACCAACAGAAACGTTTAGAAAGATAAGCTTATTGGATTAAAACTCTTCCATCGTTTCGATTTCGATTGGGAACCAGGTAAAGGGTCTAAAAAAAATAATTCCCTTTGTATTCCAATGTGACCAACCTTAATGCCCAGGGGCCGGGTGCTGAAGACGATTAGCCGCTAACACCAGAATAAATTGCTAATACCAGATAAGAGATAGGCACACAACATGGCGTGTTCTAATAGCGTATTAAATTTAATACTACTTCCAGCTCCAGTTTGCTTGTCTTCTTTTACAGGAATATCAAAATCTTTAAAATGTCTGCTCCTAAAATATCTATTCCTCTCTCATCCATTAGAGTATACACGAGAAACACAATTGTAAAGGACCTACTGGTTTGGACGAAACTTTCGATTGTGTCAGACAGTGTATCACTCATTCTCTTTAGCGGATATATTCATAGGTTAATTTCCATATCTCTGAAATACCGATTTGTATATTGATTTAGAATTTTGGCTGACACAATTTTTACATGTATGTATTAAAAGAATGGGTTTGTAAATTTTCGCTTCTTCAAAGATCTTATTTAATATGTTTGGGGTACAAATGATTTCCAGACGCTTCACATTTCACTCAACTTATGAATTAACTTAAGAATGACTTTTAACGCTAATCAGATTAAAGAAATCAAAATTGATTTTGACTTTCAGAACATGTGTTACTTTTTATTTCACATATTAAATTTGAAACATTTTCTGATTATCTTTTTGAATTCACAGCTATTTCCAAAGTTGAATCTATATCCTCTTTGTGTGAAATTCTCATGTTGTATGCAAATTCTCGCAGACAATTTTTTGTAAAATGTCGGGGTTTTTTGTTGTCTTTTGTTGTTTATTGTTTGTTTTCTTCTTCTTCTTCGGTGGGAGCTTTTTTTTAACTACGTTGTCTTCTTTATCTGACCACTACTAAGTTGTTAAAGTCAACACTAAAAAGAATGCGGTAAATCTGACAAACGCAGATTTTGTCAATCTCAAACCTTTGGCTACTGAGCCTATACTTTAGGGTATACGAGGTGTAAAGCAATGGTGTACATCATGGAAAACATCAACTATTATATTTACAAAGAAAGTGAGGATTCTCCTATGTGTCTGTATTGGTCTCGCTAAAAGCTCATAATTTTGGCAAAAAATAGCAAGATTGACAAAGAATAATATTTTTAAAAACTAGAAGACAAAGTTCTCCGTTGTGTTCATATAACTTCTCATCAGCTTTTCTGAAGTTCAGTCATCAATAATCAATTTTAAAAATCTTACGGATTTTTTTTTTTTTTTTTTAATATGTCTATATTGCCTTTAATAATGTGAATAGATTTACAGGTATGTTGAGTCTACCTATACCTATCTGAATCGTCTATTCAATGAACACTCGGTGCCAAACTAACACAGAATACAGGAATGAACAAACAAAACGTAAAAACATCATACTTGTTTGGGTTGGGGTTTTTTTTTTCAAATTAATATAATTATTTTCTTTTGTAACATTTTTTACATAGAATGTCTTGATTTATCCCGTGATGGCCGCCGCACAGGCTGGAATAGCCTGAACGTATCCATTGGAACTCATATGAAGCGCATTGACGATCAGAGGCTCAGCAATGCTCATGGCTACATTAGGTACAGCCGAGGTGAAGGCATGAAGAACGTTACCCAAATTGAGAACATCCCCGGTTAAACCTGAAACAAAATAAATTCTGCTCTATACTTTCAGGACATTGAATGTTCATCTTCAATAACTGCGGTATAATTTTGTAATATTATTCACCTCCTTGATACATATTAAAAGCCTGATTTTCAAAAGATATCTTGAATAAAGGCAACATTATGTCCCACCCCGAATTGTTAATTATCTATATCAAGTTAACTTGTTTTAGCGGCATTTAGAAGCTGATATGATAACACTATAAGTAAAGAGTTGTTTTATGGATTTTCAACTACTGGGTTTATTCATACGCAACATTTCATTGCAGATACTAACACCGTTTTCAAGATAAGTAAGACTTAAACGATTTTGCAGCTTTGGAGTTTATTCATAATCAACTTTTTCAACTTGCTAGTATATCTGCACTAATACGTTGCGTATGAATAAACCCCAAAGTTGAAAATCCATAAATTCTTACTTATTGTTTTCAATCAAGTAAGTAGAGCCTTCTCTAGTTGTTCAATATTAATTCTTCGATATGTTCGATTCATTTTTTGAAAATCAACCGCTAAAATATTGATTTTTTGCACCGTTATAAGACACTTCTACAAATTTTTGCTTTGTTCTCATTCTTTTTTTTTTTTTTTTTTTTTTTTGCCAATCATTTTCAAATTAAAGTTTGCACTATATATCTACGGCTAAAAATGTAGATAAAATGACTGAATGCTCCAATTAAAGCAGAGATTGTGGATATATAAAGAGAGAGTTGTCTGTATGTATATCTCTGACCTGGGATATGGAATGGGATTTTTCCGTGAAATATATCGGTGATCATCTTTTCAGCTTGTTTCAACATATCTTGTGTGAAACCCCGGAATTTGTGCAGGACCTGGTTCACGCTTAGACAAATATCAACACCTCTTTCAGTGCGGGGATCGAAATCAGCCTGAAGCAAAACAACATATCTCGTTATTGTTTCGAGCTTATCATCGTAGTCTATTGTAGAGTAAACTGACATATATGTCAGGTGATCACTTTATATTATATTATTTTGTCAAAATGTTAGTATTGCGACATTCCATCTAAGAATTGGCTCTAATAAACTCTAATAATCATTTTGGTTAGTTGCTTATATGACTTGTAAAGTTTCCACCTTAATTCAGTCAAGGGCTAAATAGAGTCAGGCTATATCGATTCTCCCAAAAAATAAACCCATATACAAGTTTCTGATCTTTGGAACCCTTGTGTGGTTGTTATGCCATTTATCCAACAAACTCAATAACTTTTACGCGACACTGGAATATCATGTTTGTCGGTTTTATCATTAGCTAAATGGAAAAGTTTATAAGTAGACCTCCCAAGTTCAAAAACTTCATACTCACATCCCTGACAACGACTCTCTTTCTGCCGAAAATGTGATGAATAGCGTGGGATATAGAGTGTTCAACGCTCTTGATTTTACTGACCACCTTACTGCCAACCTTCAGCAAACTAGTTGGAAAATAAGAGAACATCTAGCAATGTATAATATGTCATTTGGGCTCATCGGTCAGCGTAGAGTTAAACCGAGAAAAATGTTACTAATTATTAACAAAGAATGCATTTAACACGCAGAAGCAAGAAATTTTCGAGGATTCTGACAAATAACTTTGGATGATTGAATATACATATAATGGAAAGACCGAATCCGGACACGATGTGCCATGTTCTTGGAGAAGTTTAAGATAAAGAAGCAATACCCAAATGTCCCGGGTTCGAATCACATTTTTCTCTCTTGATATATTCAAAAAAATAATATAAAGAAACAGATTAAAATATATAGATTACAGACTAGCAAACAAATATTAAACTGTGTTAGAACTAATAGGACAGTTATAACAAAGATTGTACTAACTCTCCAACTAGACAGATCTTCTTATTCAATTCAGCATTCACTTTATCAAGGAACGTTCCAACAGGTCCCATAGCGTTAAGGATCTTCTGCATAACCGCTGGAAAAAAAAACAAAAATATCAGATATGAATAGATCTATGATCCTCTCCGCAATAAAAGAGGAAAAGGTTCGACCCCTCTACACTGATTACAAATCATTTTGATCTCTGTACAGACATTGCCGCATACAGATTTAGCGAAAAGTATTCGGAATAGTTTATTAATCAGTTTGTGTTATACACTTTTGTTGTTTGAGTAATATTCTATTAATGTTTGACAAATATACTATTTACGTCAATTATTCGTTATTCCGCACATTGTATAACGATAGAATCTTTTTTCATTTGGATTGTATGGTATTGAAATAAAGAACAAAGGATGTAGATGATAACTTACTAATTGCAGTGCTGAGAACCGGTAGCCCTCTCTTGCGTTTCACAAGATGGATTTTGGCGAGGAAGTTCTGTACCTTGAGACAGCCATTTGCTACGGATGTTACGGGGGTCACGAGGGCCCTGGGAACGGGGTCAATGGTGGAAGAAACCTTCTCCAGAGCAGAGGTAGCAGAAGTTTTAACGCCCCCTGTTGGGAGAGCGTTCACACAGGTCTCAACCTTCGCAACCACTGTCACACCTTAGAGAACAAAAAAGTAAAATAACATATTGTAAGAGTTTCGATATTTCCGTCATAATGATCAATATGCTATCTGTAGGTGTGGACGTTCATTACATAGAAACGAGTTGCCGAAATATAATGTTGAAAAAGTTTTCTAGTTTCACTCCCTTGAAATCATTACTTCTACAAAAACAGATCTCAATTGCCTAGCTCTGCATGTATGAATACCTCGAAAAACCTCGAGTATCGGGTTGTTAGAGAACCAAAATGTCTAAATAAGTAACTGAACAGTTACTTTACTAACTGGCAGATTATAACGCATGGGAAATAAATAAATCCTGCATATCCTTTATCCATCCGTATTGTGATGCCTACTTCAAAAGCCAATCAGAGATGGACTAAACCTTTCGGTTCATAAATTTGGGATATAAATATCGAAGTATTTGTGAATATCTTGATTGTTAGTCATATTTAAAAATCATACTTGCTGTAAAACCAAATGATACAAGTGCAAATAATGAAACAGGCCTAAATCTGATTAGCTTGCTTACCTTTGACAGAGCTGACATTCGTGAGATTTAAACGGTGAAAATAAATGTATCATTATCCCAAAACAAATTAATCTCTGTACGGCTAAACGTGAAATGATTGGTTAACAAATAGGACTAAACTACCTTTGGACATGATGGAAAGAACTTGTGAGATCTTGGAGTTGAGAACAGCCACTGCCTTTTGGATGACCTCAAGTGGTTTCAACCAACTTTTGATGATGGCTACCGCAGCGTTGATCTTGTTGTTAACAGCCGCCAACTGCATAGACACAAACACAGCAGATATACAAATCAATACTGCTCGTGTGTGTGGCAGCATGTAATACAAACTACAGAATGTCGTTTTGTTTGTAGTTTTTGTGGTTCGACACTTAGTAGTGCCTTACTGAATTATATTGATTATTGTTCCTAGAGTGATCATTGAAGACCATGAACTGGTTCTTGGCGTATGGAGTCATTTTATATTGTGGACATTGTTACAGACGTTTTTCGGAATTTGGTTTATACATTGTACTTTTAAGGCTATGGTAATGAAATTAATTCTATAATGACAAATAGTTGTATTTTATATACATTTCTTTGATGAATAAAAGTAACAAATCAAATCAAATCAATCCAAAAAAAAAATAACAAGAAAGAAAAGGCGCTCGGTTATTAATAGTACGATACCCACACATCAGTTCAACATAAGAATTGGTTTGGAACTTTAAACACAACGTACCTCGCTGCTGACTTTAGTCAATACTGTAGAGGCAGGGCCCAAGACAGGAGCTGCCATCGTGCCTACGAATGGCACGGCCAGGACCACGTGCAGGATAGTAACGGTTGTTTGAAGGCGGGTCTCCAGGTGAGTTATCTCTCCCTCCAGTGTAACCACTTCTTTAGAGAACTCTGAGGCGGCACCCAACGGATGTGTCACTCTATTCATACAGTACATGAGACTACTAGCCTCACCCTCAACCGTCATCATATGGGACTTCAGAAGATCTGTGTGTGGGAAGGCCCCATAGACCGACCCTGCTCATAGACAACAAAAAGTACAAAGATCTCATTGCAATCAACAATTTTTTATTATATATATATATATATTTTTTTTTTAAAGCGGGATTCTAAAATGAAAGACAGGCAAACAAAAATTGGAACGAAAATACAATATTCCACAATGTAGTCTTGCGCTCAAACTTACCCAAGAAACAGGCAAACACAAAGACCAGACACTTCATATTAGAAATCTGTAAGAAAGAAATAAAGAAAAGACGAAACATTAGCAAAACGTATGCACTTATCAATCAGAATTTTGAACAAACATTGAGGATGAGAGTTGTGAAACACACAACCCTTCTTGTTTGACTTTAAATCCACAATGGTAATCTCCACATTAGTACACTTTGCATTTATCAGTCAAGACAAAAATGGCGCATTTAAATGATTTAAATACATTGGAGGAGCTTTTACGTGTTCCTATATATAACTTTTATTTCATTTGCTTTACATTTTTCACTATCGGAATGAAATTTATACATGCATTAAAATAACGTAATACGGTCTATATAGTGTTTTATAGTTTGCATATTCTTTGCAAAACCGAAATTATTTTATGGTCAACAATCAGATTCTTCGTAACATATGTTTTGGGGTTTTGTTTTTCTTCTACCTAAAAAAAACTTTGCTTACCTGGATCCCACCTGGAACACTGAACTTCTTATCGCTTTCCACTGTTTTATATCTCTCAGAAAAAGTCACGCCTGATAAGCCTGGGAATTATTTTGAGGGACAACTCAAAAAACATTTGTGATCTAAATTAGCCAAAAAATAAATGAAATACGAGGCAGATCTGTTTACTTTTTCCCCATTTTCTTAACAGTTTATTTCATGCGATCGTAATTGGAGACAAAGTCAGTGTGTTGAAAATGGTGAGAGCATTGCATCCGTTTTCATTTTTATTAATAATATAATACCGTTTTTATTATTAATAATAGTATTATTATTGTGTTACATGTGTTTTGTTTTTGTTATTAAATTCTTAATTTTACTATTTTATATTGTTTTTATTTAACAGAAGCATTGTATGGCTAAGTTAATGGACATGATCGGTATATCGAATTCGGTAGTGACATTGTCGATCTGCAGAACGTCAATTTTTCGAGTCGAAACATTTGAATGACACTTTTTGTACACATGAACAAGAATCATACTTGCTAGGCATTTGATTAATGTGTATTTATTTAAACCCTATAAATACCATCAGAATGAAATAAAATGGTTGTACTATCCTAAAGATATGCACGTAGATTAGAATGGTCTTAAATAGTTATCAGGAGTCGTGACAGCATTCTTATAAGAGATTTGGGGAAACGTACCAAAGTGTCATGGAAAACATTCGATTCAGATGAGTCTATTTAAATTTTTAGTGGGTCGGTCGGGGCCTGGGCGAGGGGAACAACCAAAGAGAACTGTACATGAATCAAAACAGTATGTAACATGCTATAGTTTATTTTTTTGTGTTCAAAATTCTGAATTTATCTAATTTAAAGGTAAAAAAAGTACAACTTTTGTCAACGTTGAAAATAGATAACATGCTGGGTTTCTTTCAATTATGAAAATCTTTACTTACGCTTTTAAAGTTTTGTTAAGCTGAATAATCTCTATTCTTCGTTTCACTGCTATTCAAGACTGACTATAGCCGCGCTCTCTGCCATATTGACAATCGAAGTCCTCTTCAACCGAATTTTATCAACCACCTACTCATCTTTATTCCGCTGTGACAGCACGTTACCCTAAATTGCGTCTTTTATCCATTACGTAGACTTAAGTTTTCCTTAAATCACTGTGTATATATTTCTCGTCTTAGAGTAACGAATGAGATTACATTTCGCTAAAATCCTCAAATCAATATTGGTGATAATTAACCTCCAAGTCCAACCGTTACGGATTTACATATGTATTAAAAGCACAGTTTTTGTCCTACACTAATCTTTGTGTATACCCGTTTTGGTGTATTTTGTGTATTTTACATCCTGCAAATGGCTATAAATAAATATCATAAATTGCGACCTCTATCCATTACGTAGACTTACAATTAAAATGCTATTGCTATTGTTATCTGTTTGGCCACATACTGGTATATAGATAACCAAAAGTTTTCTTTTCCTTTAATCACCTAGTATAGATTTCTCGTCTTCCAGTGACGAATGGGCTGGGATTTCCCCCCAAATCTGCGAATCAATATATCCGACAACCTCCAACCCCAACCGTTACGGGTTTACATACCGTATGTATAATGGCACAGTTTTTTTTCTTTAACTGACCTTTGCCTATACCTGTTTTGTGCGTATTCTGCACATACCCTGCATCCTTCAAGATTTACAATTTGCAAATGGCTGCAATGTATTTTCAGGGTAAAAGTAGTGCCATTTTTTTCTTTGTATGACGAAACTCAATGGGAAGATATTGTTTAGCGGGGAACTTGCTAACAGATTATGTCTATATATAATGAGACATTTTTTCACATATTGTATATAGTCCGGTACATTACCTGGTACCAGTACTATTATATCACGCTTGAGCGTTATCCAAGGGAGGCAGATAATACACAATTATCTATGTTGTTAGATGTTCCAGAACATATGAAATAAAGCATTGCTAAAAAGTATTTCAAGTGTGTAATTCGACTGATAAATCACATTTTTTGTTTCAATCTGGTCATTTTGTATACTTAACAAATATTAAACTGGTGAATGGTCAACAAATAGAATTACACGTTAATATCTGGAATTGCCAGACGACTATAGAAAGTATTTGAGAAGGATGTTTCATTGGCAAGGCATTCGTCGCACAAATCCTTAAGATGTGCCGGGAAGCTGGACAACAAAATACCATATATGTCCGAAATATAGAAGAGCTTTTACGGAGTCTATTTTGGTCGGTTTAACTAGTGGTTAAATGAGATCAGCAGATGTTTCACCTGAAACAAAACATTTTATTATGTCAAAAGACTTCAAGATGTCCAACAGACGATTCTTAACTCTATACATGGTGCCATTGTAGCGCGACAAATCCTGTAGATTTGCTTTATCTTATCTAATATTAAATAAGGTCATGGCCAGTCTTAGATTCAATGACCGCCAGGGGTTTGTTTATGTATGACCAATCACAGAGACGCTGACCAAGATTCCATAATAACAAGTCGAGGACAGCTTGTAGATGGTTTATGTTTCCTGACTTTTGATTGGTGAATCGAAACGATAATTTTCACTGGGATGAGCAAACGAATAAGATTATTAACGGGACAACACAATGAGGAGGAGTTAAGCTGAGTAGGCCTATAGCTTTAACCGCATGTGCTTCATTTCCTGAATAAAAGAAATATATTGTTGTCATATTCCCCAGAAGAAAGCAGAATTCGATTTTATTCACAAATCATTTCTAGATTTGTTTATTTTTAATTAAGAAAGATAATCAATCTCTGTATTATAAATACATTCATATAACATTTTAAAGAAACACCTTTTTGTCCGCTGTATAATATGCCGCCTTAAATAGGCCTATGGTTCAGATTCTAACATAGATAATCAAGCACCTTAACTGGAACCCGGTTCGTGTGCTACGGTAAAAAGCAGAAACACTTTTTAAAAACAACCAGTTTCACTTAAAATCAGTATTTGGCAAAATCATATGATCTCCGGTTACTATAATAAAAAAAATAACAGACCTGTTTATTTCCATAGGTAGGGCGTTTTCACAATTAATAACCAGATTTTCTATTGTTTCATATTGGAAAACAAATTGAATTATTTATTTTTAGACCCTTACCAGGTTCCCAATTGAAACCCAGGTTTGAAGAGTTTGAATCCAATAAGCATCTCTTCCTAAGCGCCTCTGTTTGGTTTCTTCTTCAGAGGGAAGAATTTGTGTTTTTTCAATCGGCATAATTTCAAAATGATCTTTAGCCGAATGATCAGGCCTAAAGGAAATATCTTGTTTCCTCTATCCCGACCGACCCTACGAAAGAGTTCCGAGTCTTATTGT
>JAVFBW010183785.1:0-20050 GCA_034783835.1 Mopalia ciliata
GGAAACTGCTTTATCGTCAATGAAGTATATACTACATTCAACTGATGCTAATTAGATCTAGCTTCTAGCTACAATGGGCAGTTTAGGCTGCATGTGAAATATAGCCGTAACTTGCAGATCAAATCATTTACATGCATAATGTAGGCCCCTATATGCAATGATCATGATGTTGATCAAATATTCCACTGCAGACGTAACTCAAAAAAATAAATTGGTAATATTGTCAATAAACCTTCTAATTTGTTATTTGATTACTTTTAAAGTTCCAAATACTGTAGCAAGGCTGATTTAAAGTATATATTTAATATATTAATATTGAATATTTAAATAATGCCTTGGTGCCCCATCGTCGATTTCATTTGTTGCCGTGGTGCCCTTTTGTTCTATCAAAAAATGCCTTGATGCCTCTGTTCTTTTTAGGATATCGAAGGCAATAACTGCAGTGCCCCTTACGCTGTGAATTTCGCACCCTGGGTGTCAACTTTTGACAGTTGTCCTTAGAAAAGTGAAGCAAAATGACCATTTCGGACACCATACTTTTGATTTCTGGCTAAACCCCTCAGTACATGTTCTCTTAAAAACAGTGTGAAGTTAATTGAATGCTATATTTGTTTCATCTGAGCTCTATAGTTTTGTAGTAGTATAACTGACATCAGAGGTTGTGCGAGATATTGCCCAATATGGACCCATGCTACATGTATAATGAATGTATAATGAATTTATATGACTTTTATGACTGACTGCAAGCTCATATGTCCCTTCACCTGCAGCTCATGGCATACCAGTTTGTAGGATGTTGATACACCCTGAGAAAAACGACAATAACTAATGACATCCTTAGAATAGTAATTTGATCCTTCTGAAAATTTATTGATCAATCAATTGTTAGCACCATTTTGGTTGTAGACTGAAGACCCCGGCAAGGACAACACTGGCCAGTAAAAAGGCTGCACTCAGGATAGAACCAGTGAATGCTCACATTTGGTACAGGTAAGGCAAAAAGAAAATGGACAAGAAAAAAAAGTTATCATATTAAGTAATTGACTCCTATCACCAACTCTTCAATGTCATAAAGGAGAATTTTAGATACCAATTTTTTTTTTCTTAATCACCTAAAGTAGTAAATGACTCCTTGAGTGAAGTGTACAAAGGCATTTCTGGGGAGACACAAACCATTATTGGAAGTGTTCGATGGTTCAATTCCATTGGGTGCCCCCTATCACCAACTCTTCCATAATCATAAAGGAGACAGCCCATCAACATTTTAGTATGACAACAAAAAAAACACACCAAATTTTTCTTTTCCTAATCACTTAAAGTAGTAAATGACTCCTTGAGTGAAGTGTACAAAGGCATTTCTGGCGAGACACAAACCATTATTGGAAGTGTTCGATGGTTCAATTCCATTGGGTGCCCCCTATCACCAACTCTTTTAGGTCATATACTACCACTTTCTGTTACAATTTGACATTAAAAACAGTAATATGACTGGCAATATGCGCATAAGGTAATACATTTAATTAAAATTAAAAAAAAAAATTATAATTAAGCTTAACCTCAAAATAATACTTTATTATAAGTTGTCTGATACAGTTTCACAAGGGGTAACAATCAAGCATTAATCACTCATCCAAGACTTAGTTGTGTGATAACAGAACCTTGATGAAATTATACTAAATATTAGTGTATATTAAATTTAACAAGTAAAGTTCAAATTATTAGGTAACATCCATGCAAAACTGGGGGAAGATAACCATCTTTGAAGGAAGGGGGAAAAAATCTGGCTTGTATTGCTCTTGTTTGATTGCAAGTCAAACATCTGCATGTAGTTTATTTATTCAACAAAAATGTAGACAGATGCAAGTAAGGAGGGTTGGAAGTTTCATCACATGGCAGAGCACCATCAAGTTTTAAACATCAGCTGCAACAACTATTAACACAACTTTTAGGTAACACACTAAACCTTAAGTTTGAAAAAAGCCGAAAAATAATTATTTTGTGAAATACCTATTTCCTTTTCAAAGATTTTCCAAGGGAGATAATTAACTATCCTTCGTATCATATCGGGGTGTTCTCTTTATTTTTGTCCCTCAGATTTTCCTTTTCCTATCTTTTAAAACATATCTTAAAACCACTACATCATAATATTTGTGTAAGTATAATGGAACAACAATAATTAACAGTTAGGAATCTTCTCTAGTATCAGTAATTTGATCATTAAAACTTGTATTTAATCAAAAAACAGCAATGAACGACAGCAGTTAATGTTACAAATAATGCTGTATTGGGCATACTCAAAAAACTATAAAAGACAAATAATTAACTTTGTTTTGTCATTTTTTTGTGAAAACCATTAAAATTAATACAAACAAATTACAACTCAAATATTTTTAAAATTGTGATTGTATCAAATAGCACCAAAATAATTGTACACAAAAATGCAATTTTATAGTTACATTCCTCTGCAGCAGTCATCAACAGTGTATTATAAATTCATATTAGTTCCGTTGAAATTTACAACAACCACAGTAAAACATAATAATTCAAAACTTAGGGAAGCAAACTTGGTACATTATTACCTTCCATTATTTTATGTATTAATTGTTAAAAAGATGGACAAGACAACTATACCTAACTAGGCCCATTATTAGTTAATGGGTAAGAGTCTAATAATGAAAGGCTGACCTATTGGTGAATTGTTAATTTTGTTATTATTACTATTAAGGATCATTGTTACCAGTTGCCTGATGCAGTACAGCTAAAAAAACGTTTGGATCAAGTTTCTCTGAAGCGAGAACATCTGCAGGAGAACCTCAGAAATGCACGTTTATGTGAAAAGAGAGCAAGGGTCAGTTGTCGGGCCATTCTTACTGAGCTGAAAGAAAAGAGCCTTATATCAGAGGAGCTGAAGGTGAAAATGGATGCATATTCAGGTAAATGGAATTACCAGCAACGTTATATATAATACACAGATCTTCTGGATAATTAGAAGATAATGAATTAACTTGATCCTATGTGCTCAATGAGAGGCCATACTTTTGAGAAGCATTTGTATACAAGAGTTGAGCGTCACTCACTTAATCCCATCGGAGATACTCTATCAATGTGGAGTTAAAAAAAAACAAGCTAATACACTCATCATAATCCCTATGCTGATGAGTTAAAATGTTATTGTTGGTATACATATTTATAGAAAATTTAGAGTTCCTCTCAAACAGTGTAGTCACTTCGGTTACACATATAACAGTAGTTTAAATTGGTTCATTTAGTTCATTTGACAATCTCTGTTTGGTAGATATTCCAGTAGATTTATTTGAGAAGCCTCACCAATCGTACAATGAAGAACAAAGAGACTTAGCTTTAACACTACACTTTTATGGTCCTAAAGCATATGCATATTTGAGAAAGCATGCCAAAATGTCATTGCCACATCCAAGGACATTAACTCCGTATTTGAATAAAAATGTTATTTGAACATGTTTAAGTTTGTTCAAATTTTTTTTTTTTTTTTTGCATTGCATGCTGTTCGATTGACATTTTTTTAAGTTCTTGTTTTCAGTTCGGAAATTTACAGTAATGACATGACGGTATTTTAAGTATTATTTGTTTGCAGAATTCAATCACCCTTTGTCTCAATACAAATATGATGAGGTCTTACCAAATCACATAACATGAATGTTAACAAACAATACAGTTTCCAAACATTATTTACATATGTTCAAGTATTTTGATCAATTTAAAAACAACAATCCTTCAGCAATCCAGAAAAAAATCTTCTAGTTTCAGTTGGTCTTAAACTCTATCAATTATAGGTGGCCTATACACATTATGTGCCCATTAAAAACTAAAAAGTCATATGCTTACAAATCAATAAATGCCCTAGTTCCCATAGTTTCTTTTTTTCAAACTTTACAGGTGGTTGCAATCTGTTGATGGTTCGCCTGGTTTCAATACATCAGTGTTAAACACATTAAAACTAAAGATTCAAGAGGAAGAGGGTTGATGGTTGTAGGCTTAAAGGGACACTGGAAAGTGGAAAATGCTGGTGGCATCTTTTTTTACAAGAACCCTGTCAGCTGAAGCTCAATCACAAATTGTGCTTCAAGCATTAGAATTATTAAGTGAAATTGGTCATCATGCTATCAGTGTTACAATGGATGGCCATGCCAGCAACGTTGCTATGTGCAAATTGTTGGAATGCTGTCTCAGTGCACAGAATCCTGTGAGAACTTTTGTGGATCCGTCCACTGGAAAGGATGTGTCAATCTTCTTTGACTCTTGCCATATGCTCAAACTTGTGAGAAACATGCTAGAGTTATTGCATTATATATTCACCAAATGGAAAAAATTCATGGGAGTATATTAATGAAATCCAAAAACTTCACGTAAGTGTTATATACATATATGTATGATGGAATTACTAGTAGGTGGAACAGATTTAAACTAGTTAGAACTAAAACTTGATAAAAGTTTGCTTTACATTATGCCAGCCACGAATCAACTTAACACAAAATTATTTATTACTTTTTGATATAGAGCACATTATATAGCAGTAGGATCAAAGCATGTTTGTTAACGACATACTTACAGGTATTTCACTTAATTAGGGCATTAAAATAATCATCATCATGTCACACCATTTCTTTCACTCGACTTTCACTCTTGTGTATTACGGGTTAATAAATGTGTGAACTGTCAAAGGTAAACCGTACTATAAACAGTTGACTCTATAGGTCTTGTGACGTAGCCCCCCTTCTGTGACAAGATAGATATTCCATTGGTCAGTATTTGTTGAGTATTAACAAATTCATATGTATTTGTTGAGTATGTTGAGAATTAAAGTAGCCAGATATGGCCATGTGGAAGAATTTGACTGTAGTTTAATGTTTAAGATCCAATTATAACATGGATAAAGTTTGAGTAGAAAATTAGAGAGCATAATTCAACACAAGAAATGATGCCTGTTTAACCTTTATGCATTTTATTGCAGGGAGCATTGCTTGTTGTTACCACTGCATTCTTTACTGTTATGAGACCATGTGACTGGGGTTATTCATAATTGATTTGTACTGTGCAGGATAGCTAAAGCGGTTTCAGTTCTAAGTTCATATTAAGCTGAGCTATATCATGCTTGAGAGCTATAGTTTTTCATACTCACACTACTTAAAACTGATACAGAAATACAGATTACACCTTGCCTTATTGTAGGAAGACTGTGGATTGCGTGGAGCAAATAAGATGACTGGTAACCACATTAATTTTAAGAACCAAAAGATGAAAGTGTCACTTGCTGCTCAAGTGCTCAGCAATTCAACAGCCAAAGCACTTCGGTTAGCACATATGCTTGAAATCAAGCCGTTCAATGATAGTTTTAAATTTATTGAGTTAGGTTAGCTCCTAATATTTGTTGATGTCAAAGAATTTTTTAAATCCATGGTACTCCCATTATTCTTATAAGATGTTTTACAATATTCTACAGTTGTTTTTTATAATTGATGTTACAACTTCTAAAATATAGATTGATTGATATTTTATTCACCATAATTGAAAGAAACAGATCTTATATACAATAAATATTAATAGTAGGTCACATTTAATTAGGTTAAATAAATAATAAAATTATGGCGGGAATAAAACTCCACGGAGTTTGTTCTATCCCGTAAATAAGTCTTGAGTTTAAATAGGTAAAATCATGGTAGAGTGGTAATAAATCAATACGGACCATATATCTCATCGTGATATACTTGGTTCAATTTTGGTCCGATTGTGACTGTTATTTCTTTTTCATTAAACTGTTTCCTAATCTTCCCAAGCAATTATTTAAAGAATGAAATAAGAAAGGTCACCATGCATGCAGCTTTTACCTCTTGGTTCCATATTTTCGTGATCGTATGGTTCTGACTGTGAAGCTATCTCTTGTAGTATAATACCATAAGCGTAAATATCAACCTTTTGCGGGTTAAAGGACGATTCTTCATGCAAGACTTCGGGTGCCACCCATAGCTTCTCTATAACAAATAAGTCATAATTTAAATCTTGCGCCTACTGGACTTTACTTCTTGGAGTTATTATGCGACTTACAGAAGCAACATAACAGTATAAGCAAAGTGGTCATTTGTATTACGACAGGTTTTAATTCAATATATATCAATAAGGAATTGTTTGCCATCTTCAAATTCTGTTAAACTAACCTACGTGTAGTAAACAGTATCCGGCTATTGATGATGCCAACAAGACTCAAGAAAATACGGACTCAAAATACAAAATCCCTCAAAATATGCTGACTGACTCGTCTCAAATTGTCGTTAAGGCCTTGCTGGACCCCTTGGGTTCAAAATTAACAAAAATAATTTTATCGCCTGGATTAAAAGTTAAGTTTTCAAAAAAATGAGACACCGTTTACTAGTTTAAGGACTACTTTACTAGGTCAATTAATTTATTTGGTGTTACCGTTATTGTACTTCGAGAAATAAGCTATGAAAAATTCCAGTCTATTTTTTCTGTGGTCTATTTTTTTCTGTGGACATTTACTCATTTTGCAATATTTTTAGAAATAATAATTGGATTTTCATCACATTCACATATTTGTAATCCTGAGTATTCAACCTAAATATTTCTAAATATCGACCAAGGGGTCTAGCAAGACCATAAGTATTGGACCACAATCTATTTCGAACCATACGGTTATTTGAAACTGCCTTAGGTCGCGCAGGCTCATTCCAGAAATCACAGCGTATTGGTAAAAAATATCTGGGTCATTGCACCATGTGTATTATATCATCGTACTTCTATCAGAGGCGTAGTCTCCCAATGAGGGTTTCACAACATTCCTGAAGGCCTTGAGACCATAGCCTGAAACACAGCACTGCCAGCGATTGTCCAAGAGTATCTGCGATGATGTCAGTCGACCATGAAACCCTATTGGTGACCGATGAAGATAATCCATACCCTGTTATTTATAAACAACAAAACCTGGTACTAGTTACAATCATATAAAAGATAGTGCTTTTTTATGCGATAGATATGTGAAGACATTCAAAACATATAATTGGAGAAAGCCTACAACATAATTATTGGTTCGAATTATTTAGTCTGTAAAACTCTTCACGCCAGGGCAGGGAAAATGAGTTAATATCGGAGACAGATTGAAACGTTAGTTTCGTATAAACCTTATTTTAACTAAATCTCTAAGCGTATAAAGATGTGTTTTTGAAGAACATAAAAATAACCATAATAGCGACTAGCCCTGTTACCATGTAGGTAGTCGCGGAGGTACTCAAAGATGGTTTTTGTTTTATTTTCTGTTATTCCTTTTGAGTTAACGTAGTGTTCTATAGAAAGCGAACTTGATAACGACATTGCTCCCTTAACGGGTTTCTTTCGTTTAAAACACAAATATTTCAATATTATTTCTTCCACGATAGGACGAGCATATGCACAGCGTTAAATATGGGAAACCTCCATAAAATAAAACATGCAATGTGGCATCTCTTGGGGTTTTTTTCGCCCTAAAGCTTTATCAAAAAACATCCGTCACTTGCATAAAGTATTTGGTTACGTTTGAAACAACAGTGTTATGTTGACACTAATTCACAAGGTCTACCAGGCTAGTCTTTACTTTTGAAGGATGATTCGAACATTTCCCAATTTGATGAGTTTTCAAAATACGCCATCTTCCAAAAGGACAATGGTTACAAAATACGCCTACTGCATTGAAGGATACGCGGATGTAAATTCCATTCATTGCTTCAACAAATTCTCTGCAAGAAACAATACCACTCGGAAGTCTGTGAATGGCCTACGATCGTTGTCGTTACTATAATATAATCTGCGTTGTGTTCACATTTTCAATCTGTTTTCGGTTTAGCAAGTAATGAAGTCCTCGAATAAAGTTTAGTATTTCTATAGCTATATAATTTTTGTTTATGTTTATTTGAGTGTGGATAGTATTCATTCGCCGGAAAAAGACTTTCTGTGAACAAAATGCACTATATTATTGCATACTCATACACCTATCACGATGAGCGTAGTGATCATACCTGAGTAACGAGAATCTCGCGAGAGTCGATCTAGCTGATTGGAAATAATATAAGGCATTGTATTTAATCTGACGGTAAGAAAATGGTGTGTTCACCCTGTATAGAATACATACCTTAGCGATATCCAAAGCGAAGGCAATTTTAAAAAGACTGTCCAACTTTACGTTGTCAAGTTCGAACACATCTTGTAAGCTTCCTTTGTGACAGTAGGACAAAACGATACAGACGCTCTTAAAACCCACACAGGCTCCAATAAATTGGTTTACATTGGGGTGGTTCAGTGCACGTGCCTAAAATGTATATAAATCAGATAATATTTGTTCCGCTATAAAACATTGATTTGCTAATTTGCCGAATATTGCCAATCCTTAGTTATGGAAGATAATAAAGGTCGCTTCCTCTGTGACATGTTACTTCGCCTCATTTTGAAAGGCTGAGGTAGCATGGAATATCGTTTTCGTTATATAACTGTATGTGCCTGGATTCAGAAACATGATATTTCTTATAATGAAATACATATTGTACTTTGTGTATATTTGTATACTGTGGAAAGTCATTCTGATAGAGAAACGAATGTCCGTTTGAACGGCTCTGTACATTTGTGCTAAGAAACACCTCCAAGGAGTAGTGTTGGGAGTTGGGCTAGGAAAGGAGTATGGAAAGCAATATGCCATAGATTTCCTTTTTTTATTATAAAACTGACAGCTGTACAGTTATGTAGAAATAATGTTATTACTTGGTTAAGTTGCTGAATCACATCTTTTGTCATTAACAAATTGTCTACGCTGATGTGTTTAAGGCACACGACCTCGCCTCTGAATAAGCCTGTCTCGCAGAACACCGCCTCCCCTGCCAAGGTGCTGTAGGATCGATTCTTAAAACAACAAAGGTATACCATAACACAATAAATCCTTTATCTTTAACACAATAAATACTTTATCTATCGCACAATAAAATCATTTATCTAGCACACAATAAATCATTTATCCATAACACAATAAATCATTTATCTACCACACAATAAATCATTTATCTACCACACAATAAATCATTTATCTATCACGCCATAAATCATTTATAAATCACAAAATAAATCATGTATCTATCACACAATAAATCAGTTATCTATCTCAAATAAATCGTTTATCAGTCACATAATAAATCATTTATTCATCACACAATAAAACCATTTATCAATCACACAATAAAATCATTCATCTATTACACAATAAATAATGAATCTATCACACAATAAATCATTTATCTATTACACAATAAATAATGTGTCTATCACACAATAAATCATTTATCTATTACACAATAAACAATGAATCTATCACACAATAAATCATGTATCTATTACACAATAAATTATGTATCTATCACACAATTAATCATGTATCTATTAGACAATAAATAATGTATCTATCACACAATAAATCATTTATCTATTACACAATAAATAATGTATCTATCACACAATAAATCATTAATCTATTACACAATAAATCATGTATCGATCACGCAATCAAACATTTATCTATTACACAATAAATAATGTATCAATCACACAATAAATCATTTATCTATTACATAATTAATCATGTATCTATCACACAATAATCATTTATCTATCACACAATAAATCACTAATCTATCACACAATAAATCATTTATCTATCACACAATAAATCATTAATCTATCACACAATAAATCATGTATCTATCACACAAAATCATGTATCTATCACACAATAAAGCATTAATCTATCAAACAATAAATCATTTATCTATAACACAATAAATCATTAATTTATCACACGATAAATCATTTATCTATGACACAATAAATCATGTATCTATGACACAATAAATCATTAATCTATCACACAATAAATCATTAATTTATCACACAATAAATCATTAATTTATCACACAATAAATCATTAATTTATCACACAATAAATCATATCTTTCATACAATAAATCATTTATCGATCACACAATAAATTATTTATGTATCATATTATAAATCATTTATGTATCACACAATAAATCATTTATCTATCACACAATAAATCATTAATTTATCACACAATAAATCATTTATCTATCAAACCATAAATCATTTATCGATCACACAATAAATCATTGATCGATAACACAATCAATTATTTATGTATCATATATTAAATCATTTATGTATCACACAATAAATCATTTATCTATCACACAGCAAATCATTATCGATCACACAATAAATCAATTATCCGTCATTATAAAGTTTGTGTTAAACCTCTATAACGGAGGGTGTCTAGGGCCACTTTCACAAAATATCATACGATAAAAGTTCGTCAGGTTAAACTAAAGACATAAAACTATCGTATCAGTTTTTTTTTATGTCATAGGAATTTTTGTCTTAACTCCACCAATATGTTAGTGGAAGTTTAGACAACACCAGACAGTTAATGTATCAATTAACATTGACTTTACAGAAACGGTTTTTAAAGACACAATGTGGACTAGAGTTGAAAACAGGGAGTTGAACAAAGCTGTAGACATTCATGAACGTAGGACATTTCCTTCCGTTTAACAGGAACTGTACATGTAATTACCTTTGTTGGCAAATATAAAAAAATACATTAACTTAAAATTTAACGTCAGATCACTGTAAGGCTATACCTGAACAATTTAGATTTTTTGTCAAATAGAAAGCTAAAAATAGATCATTTATGCAATCAGATGACATGGGTCCTGTTACTCACATGTTAAATATCGCAGATTAACTTAGCCTTAAGGCACTTATGGTATTCATGAGTACCAGCTATGTTGAGTCTGAGTATCTGTCTTTTTTGAGTAAAGGAGAGAAGATAATTTTAAGTACGGGAGAGGGGTTAGTTTGAATACGAGAGCGGGGTTAACTCGAATACGGGAGAGGGGCTTATTTTAGGTACAGGGAAGATTTTACAGAGGTGAATATAATAAAGGCATTCATGCTTAGTTTCAGAAAAGGTGAAGTTACATATTACTTTAAATGTGAATTAATTTAACTGAAGCATTCTTGTGCAAGATGGAGACTGACCTGGCCTGTGTATTTACTGGATGAACTCCCAATGTCACCACACATAGAATATATAGACTTTCTTCTATCCGCAATTCGTATCTCATCGAAGTTAATCTTCCATGCCATACTTGAGAGCTGGACTTCCTTCTGTTTAATTCTGAAATATAATGGAATTTAAATGATTGTAATATAGACTAATATTTATTAAAGCGTGATGTAAGATGTAAGAAATGAAGTAAGGTGATAATTTAATTCTTCCTGCACAGCAATAAACAATAAACGAACAACTATATTTATTCATGCAACTTATGTTTTGATTATATCTTAAAGATAATCAATGACGCAGAACAAAACATAATACTAATATATAATATAATAATAATATGCCTATATTACAAATTAAAACTTTTTTCAGTCTTGAGATATATGTACTAACAAAACAAAATATATTGAGTTAAGCTGAAAAGGGAACCTCACCGACGCCAAGCGATGAAAGCAAACAATACAGCAATACACGCTAGAAGTCCAACTATCCCTCCGATGATACGCGTTATCAGTTCTGTAAGAAAGGCAACACAAAATTACAACACTTCACGTTCTTGCGATAAGAAAAAAAAAATTGATCCTGTTATCAAATCTATGTATCGATAAATATACAAACTTTGCCCGTATGTGATCAACGTCGATCAGGGTCAGACTCGATCATCATCAAATCTCTGAATTGGCTACATGCTATACATTACAATGTCTTGATCTTTTCTATTCGTTTTCTGGATTAAAACTGAATGCTGACAAATCAAGAATAATATGGATCGGTGCGGCCAAAAATTCTGATTGTGTATTCAAAACAAAACATCGTCTTGATTGGCCACAATCTGATTTTAAAACTCTTGGGCTTTTGTTTACCCTGAACCTAGCTGAAATGGTCGAATGAAATTATAAAGACAAATTCAAAGAGATAGAGACTCTTGTAAGATTGTGGTCCCAAAGAAATATTAATCCACTCGGTAGAATTGTGATCATTAAGAGTCTTGTTTTGTCTAAACTTAATCATCTTTTCTCTGCACTTCCCAATCCTAGTACTGAATATGTGAACGCTCTCCAGAAATTACTTTTCGAGTTTTTATGGAACTCAAAACCTGATAAAGTAGCAAGAAAAACAGCCATTAGACTTCCACGTGAGGGCGGCCTTAATATGCCTGATGTTAAATCAGTCATTAAAGCTCAAAAGATATCATGGATGAGACGTTTAACACATCAAAGTACTAAATGGAGTAGACTCATGGAGTCTAAACTCCCAGTGGGAATTAACCCAATTACATTGGGCTCACATGTCATTGAATACACTATTATTCCAAATTTAAATAATGCTTTCTGGATAGACGTATTCTCGGCGTGGGGCGATTTCCAGCAACACTTAAATCAAAATACTGATTATAACATTGCAAAAGAAATAATCTGGAACAACAATAAATTCAAAATTAATCACAGGCCTTTTCAATATCTCAGCTGGGATAAAAAGGGGGTAAGATTTGTAAACGATTTGTTAGCAAATACAGATCGTTTTCTGTCTTTCGAAACATTTAAAAATAAATTTTCAATTAAAACAACTTTTTTGAACTATTTAAGTGTATGTAAATCAATTAAACATTTTAAGGTACAAAACGAAACAATTACTTTGCAAAAGCTGGAAATCGCTCCCATATGCCCACAACCCATAGAATACTTATTAAAATGCAAGCAAGGATGTAGAGATTTCTATTTGAAGTTTGTGAGCAAAGATTTCTCTAAGAGCAATCCACAATTCAAATGGGAGTCGATCCTTGACAGTCAATATGAATGCTGGGAATGGAAAAAAAATTCTTTCTAATATCAACCAAATTTTGAGAGACGAAGTTGAAATGGTTTCAGTACAAAATCCTGAGAAACATCCTTACAACAAATGTATCTGCTAACAGGATAGTCAATATCGAATGCAAAATGTGTACACTCTGTACATTTGAAGACGAACCGGTATTTCACCTCCTGTTGGGCTGCCATATGGTTCGGTCCATTTGGTTAATGTTAGAAACGTGGCTATCAAGTGTAAATGTAACTATCAAATTTAATGCCGAAAAGGTCATTTTAGGTTTGCCAGAAAGCCGTAATAGGCCTCGAGATTACTGTATTCTGGGTACAAAATTTTTCATTTACAAAATGAAAGTTAACAATCAACTACCTCTATTCAAGAACCTCCAGGAATACCTAAAAGAATTGTATATTCAAGATAGGTGTATTCGTTAAAAACATGGGGAATGGCGGACATCTGACAAATTTTGGTCCTCCTCGCATCTACTTTTCAACGCCGTGTAAATAAATTACAGGTCTATGGATGGTAGGGAATGTATATAACATTCCAAGTGCCCTATACTTACCAGTGCAGGGTAAGAAGTGGAGAATACGTCGAAATCATGATAAGTGAAATAATCTTGAGTTCGAACGTAAACACCAACCAAACAAACAAGAAAGCTAACTGAATTGTAACTAGTTGCTAACTGACTAGTGAAGGTACGTGACGAGGCTAACTGGTCAGCTCGTCTAACTTCGTGCGCTCCTTTGATGTAAAGCACGGTCTAGACCTCCATCAATCATGACAGTGAAGTGCCAAACAGAGGCTTCGCGGACGCCGCTCAGCGGACCGGTAGCCGAAGTGACTTCTGTTGTTGCTGGGTGGTGTCTGCGAGGTTTCTTTCCGGTATTCCACGGTGACGTGTAATTCAGATTTGGAGACATTTATTGTCCAATAAGTCAGGAAGCATTTCTCACTTATGGCGATAAAAAACCTAACAAACTAAAAGCAGTATTCTCGTTATTTTGGGATAAAACTTTTAAGTTAGAACATATACCTGTTCAGAAAATTTTGTAGGTTGAAACCCGTGCGGGAATCGAACCCACGACCCTCAGAGTTAGGCACCGAATCGCTTGCAGTAAATGCAGGCTACCTAGACCACTCAGCCACTAAAACTCAGCCTTAGTAGAAGGCCGGGTGGCTGAGTGGTCTAGGTGACGTTTATAACATAAGTCGTTGATGGAACCCCAAACATGGATCCTTGATCACATAAAAAAAGTCCCGCCAAAATACAGATCATTGATCGAAACCTAACCAAAGGTTGTTAATGACACACGTGGAAACAAAATATCAGTACTGACCCAAAACAAAACAATTAGCCAACCAATAAGCAACCTACCCAGGCAAGGATTATAGTTAATCTTTATAGACATTCTAAAATAAAATCAATTCTACTTACTACGTCGAGACATTGACTCTAAGATACACCCGGGCCATCTTGTTTTGCACTTCTTTTATTTGCTAGTCTTCGGCTAATGGGTCGCCCCAAATATTGGGTAAATTAATAAGCAATGGCCTGGCATAGCGTACGAGAGTTGTCTTAGTCTCGTCCATTATAGAAACTCTCGCGAGAATACGATTGCATTATTGAGTCATAATAGAAGAGTGCTGCACATGCCAGTATCACATCCATACCGCAGTCAATACCTGGATTAGGTACGGTACCTAATTGATATCTTTGTTTTTTTGTTCGTTTGTTTTATTTTTCATTCGGAATGGACACGAATGTGTTTTAAAAATATCAAATAGCCCTACCTATAACAATATAGAAACACATGTCGTAATTTTGAGAGGTTGAAGAATAAAAGGCTTTTGACATGGCACTAACTGGCTTCCGTAGTCCCGTCTTCCGATATTTACATAAATGATTATGTTTTTTTAACTTCAGTTTTGTTTGCAACATTTCTGAATTATTTCATGCTTGCGAAATATTTTTTTCAGTTGGAAAAACAACCATTACTTAAGCTAAATTTCATTTTTAAAATACAATAAAAACTATTTCCACATTATATTTGTCCGTTTTCTAAATCCTACATTTGCAGTGCCCAGTGACAATGATGGCGGCTGTGATAAAATCAGTCACATGGTCATTGCCGATTGTGGTTGTTTTAGGATCTACTGGCACTGGAAAGTCCAAGCTGGCACTTCAGATTGCAAAAAGATTTAATGGGGAAATAATTAGTGCCGACTCCATGCAGGTACCAATCAAATTCAAGTGTAAGCAGCCATTGACAGTTAAACTAAGCCCCACGAAAATCGGTGCTTGTATAATTAAACCTAAGTTAATCTGTTAATAATAGTATGTTAAGATACACAGGTTGGGGATTGCAGCTAGATCTACATACAGAGTTCTGTATCTCTTGTAGTCTACCATGTCATGTTGTCTTATTTAAAGATACAGAGTAAGAGGGCACATAACTTTGTAATTTCAAGTTTTTGTATTTAATAAGCCTATTTATATGCAGGTAGGGGAAAGTAGCTGGATCCAGTTAATTCCTCCATCTTAGCCCTACGTCCCGCCTATCTCAACCCATGGCGAAGGTTAGAAATTGATCCGCTGCTATCGCCGGCCTCTCAAAACTTATATCTGATTTTTCTCTGATTTTTTGGGAATACAAAAGTCACAATAATCTAGCTCATTCTTTCTTCCCTGACGTTTAAATAAAGTTTTATGGGAGTTTCTCGACCGAGTTGACATGTTTAAGCTATCTCCCTTTGCAACAATAAGATTCAAAACCGTCAAAACTGAGAATAAATATTGCAAGTATATATTAATTTAATTTTAAAAAAATGTTGATTTTAAGATTTCCTGTTAATTCATGATAAATAAAACAAATGAATTGTTTTCATTTTAAAATAATTAACATGTGGTAAGCTAACAGCCAGACACAGTATGCATGGCACACACTGTAGATTGCAATAAACCCTTAAAAGAAACATTCACCATCTTTTATCGCCAAATTGACCTTCTTTTGAGTTCATGATTTTATTTTTCCAGGTTTACCAAGGGTTGGATATAGTTACAAATAAAGTAACAGCTGATGAACAGGAAGAATGCCCCCATCATCTCATAGACTGTGTTAGCTCCCTGCATTTACACTATACAGTGGTTGATTATCAGAGAGCTGCTTTGCCTATTGTATCCTTTACATTCAATTATCTTATTCAACATCAACGCTTCTGCTTCAGGTTCACAAAATAATTTAGGTCCTCGGCTGTGGCTTAGTGGTTTGCGAGTGCACTAAATTATCCTATTTAGATGTACCATTCATAGGATCTAGTCCATTGATCAACCCTTAGGCTAGCTTAGGTATATGAGTACACACATGATGTAGCTTCAGTAATCACGGGGATGGGCTTTACGAGGTTTTTCATCGTACTAAGGCAAGGAGCTGTGTGAAGTGGACAATTCAATGTCATATAAGTGAAATACCATTCAGGACGATGTATAACCCCAATCAAACAAACTAGTGATTAAATGGTTAATCAGGTACCCGTGAACGGTTACAAACTTAAAGGTATTCGAATAGTAAAATCGCTAACTGATTAACCAAAAATTTGACACACGCCCTTTACCATGACGGTTGTGTGCAAAGTGATGGGTTAACTACTTGCTGAGAAATCTGACCCTTTGTTTAACTGCTGTCATTTTTTAATACAAATGGTAAGATAAATTTTAAAGTGGTTCCCTTTAAACTCTAAATTGTTTGTTGTCAATAACACAGTCTCTTTTTTTGAGAAACGAAGTCACATACAAACATGTATGTCCTGCGCCATGCTGTCATGCCTTGCCGGCCATCGCTATGGCTGAAAAAATTAGCGGTACGAAATCATTCTTTTAAACAGGCGATCTGTTTTTTTTTGTGGTAGATATGGTAGATTCTCTGTTGAATATATGGCGTTTTTTTTAAAGACTTGTATTAGACTGCGGACTTCGTTGGAATTTTAAAGGCCAGCAAAGCAAAATAAATTTGTCATTTTACGCAAGTCAATTTACATAATAAGGACTAATAAACAGCAGGTATTTTTACTGAATAAAAGCAATTTGTAATATTTACATGTATATACCGGTATACACAAATATTAATCTACATGATAGCACATGTACATGTATACGACCAAGTGTCCTATACATAGCGAGTACTCGAATAGTATTCAAATATAACAAAACGGGTACACGGTTACGAAAATCAGTACCCGTTTCAGCACTAAAACAAACAAACAAAAAATTTGGAAAATGTGATGTGTTTGACCAATTCGGCAGATGAGATGTTGTTCCCTGGCTGTTAATATCTGATTATTGAGGGTATCTAGCTATAACAGTATGATAACATTGCCATGTCAAAAAACTGTCTGTCTGTGAAATTTGTGGGGTTTAAAACAATCTATGGTGATCTGTTTCAGGGGAAGTTATGAGGTTTGAAATCCATCTGCCTGCTGTCTTGGTTCAAACTGACCAGTGTGTTTGATGTTTTCCTGTGGGACTTGGAGAAGTTGGAGTGGGGGAGTTCTCTGCTTCCTTGCCATCTGACTAAAGGCAGTTTGTAGGGAGTGAAGCAGTGCTGTATTAACTATGCAGTCAAGTTCTTTTTCAGTATTTATGAATGATAATATTAGTAAATGTCTGAAACTCAAAATTGTCAATAGGTATACGTGTGTTAGGTTACTTAGGTAATTTGTGTGAGACAATAAATTTAATTGTCTAATTAATGGCTTTAGCTAGGCTAAAAACCAAATGTATATATACTTGTATCAATTCACCTGATCATTACGCTTTCGCTTGATAATGGTGCTAGGATCTGGTATGAAATGTCTCAACCTTAATAATGTTCAGAAGTTGTAATCCCTAATAGTCTTGCTTGTGTAGGTTCAACCCAACTTCTAAATGCCTCTAAAAAATAAAATATATTGAATCCTTAATTCGCTGTCCAGATAGATAGGTTGTTACAGGAGAGGAAATTACCAGTGATTGTGGGAGGCACAAATTATTACATAGAATCTTTGGTTTGGAATTACTTACTTACAGATACCAAGGTAGGTCTGATTCCATCATATCTAGTTATAGTCACAATGGTTCCGCTGTTTCTACCTGTCTTATGTACTCCACTCTACTGTGGCTGTGGCTTAGTGGAAAGGGGTTAGGCAGACACCCATCCACCCGTCCAAATGGACACTGAAGTGAAGAATTGCCTCATTTGAACACCCTATTTTAGGAAATTTTAACATGCAAGAGATAGGAAAACTGTCAAAATTGGACACCCAGTTATATGAAAAGTGAGGCAAAATGACCATTTTGGACACCCTACTTCAGATTTCTGGCTAAGCCCCTGATTGCCAGTGTTCAAAATTTGTTTGTTTATTATTTAGGTATCAATTAAATTGATGTGCCATTCTATGGCCTAATTTTGTTCCATTTTTATAAATGGGAATCTAATGCATGTGACGTCATACTGTGATAATGATGACCCCACATTACACCCTCATGACTCCTTCAAAACAGCATCAGGAGTCATGGTAACTCTTCATTTTTTAGGCCTAGGCCAAACCCTGGGTCCAATTATTAAATTAATATAGCTTGATTAGAAAATTAGAGAGCATAATTGAACACAAGAAATGATGCTCGTTTTACCTATATACATTTTATTGCAGCCCGGAGTAAATGGAAATAAAAGGCTTTCCATACAAATTTGATGGTATGGTCTTACAGTATGAGAATTGGGATTACCTCATTGAAAAGTGATGTCGTTGTGCGAAGGTCTCTAGGAACCTCTTGGGCCCGCAGCCGTGGCTCAGTGGTAGTGAGTGCGCTTCCTAAACTGAACCGGCTTCGAATTATCTTTCACGGGTTGGAGTCCGCCTGTGGACCATCAGGTATATGAGGTTTTCTCCTGGTTTTCCACCATAATAAGGCTGTGTTTAGTGTGAAGTGGACAATCCATATAAGGGAAATATCCTTGAGTATGACGTTTAACACCAATCAAACAAACAAACAAACAAACTAGGAACCTCTTAGAATATAAACATGTGCTTGTACACACCCAACCTGAAAAAAATATTCTGCATTACATGTGTTTCTAACTGTTGTTGTGAGACAGTATTTTATCCTTTAAAATTTTAGACTGAAATTATATAGTGCTGATGATGGTCAATTGTCTTTTTGGAGGGGGAGGGGAGGGTTGGCAATTAACTTCAAAAGTTTGTCGTACAAACTATACATGTATCTGCAAATTGTTTGTATTTTGTCCTTGTGTAGGAAAGATTCTCTAGTACTTGGTCATGATATATGGCAAGTGCTGTTTGTGTGTGATTCATTTTCTTCCCTCATTGGGCTGACCCAGTGCTATATTAATGATATTATTACAAGGCATAAAATGCAAATAAAACAAATAATAGAATCAACTACCTATGACCAAGAGACAGGAACATGTTGCTATTCATTTTCATCAGGCTATGAAAAATCAATTACTCTCCTGATTGTCCAGTAACATATTTCTGTCAAAATGTCTCCGATTTTCAACAGAGATAGAGTGTATAGCTTTTAAATAATTAACTTTCAGAACTGTGGTGTATATGATTATTTTTCATTGTTGTGTAAAAAATCAATGCTTATAAAGAACTTGTTTTGAGCAACAATATTTGCAACCAAGGCAATAAAATTGATAAACAAATTTATAGTGGTACATGTATTATTGCTCTAAATAATTAATTCGTTTAATATATGTGTATATTTTGTGCACTAATTAGAGGTTGATTTAAACATTTAGCTAATACACTTTGATATATTACACATATAACATTAATCGAAGGACCAAGCATCAGATTTGTTATCACGTTTTTTTCCCAGTACAATGTAAACAGTTGTTCTAAAGGCTGTTGAAGAACCAGATTTACCGAAAAACTAACATGTTTTCTGATTAATCATCGTTCAGATGCCACCCACATAATGTGTGAACACATTGTTATGGAATACACTTGTACTGTAGCGGGTGGTTGGAGGGAGCTTCATGTTGCCCTGGTGCTCTCACAGCTAAAGGGGAACAGGAAGCTGATCTGTTTGTG
>JAVFBW010183786.1:0-10569 GCA_034783835.1 Mopalia ciliata
CGTTTTATTTTTGTCTCTGTCGTCATATAAGTGAAATACCCTTGAGTACGACGTTAAACACCAATCAAACAAACAAAACAAACAAATCTTGCATCATGGTTGAAGCATACTAGCTTGATGTAATTGATCTTGCAAAACTTTCCATTTCATTTGAATGAGAATGATCAGATACCAGAGTTGTTTTGTTTTATTTGTTTAATAGTCATTAAATCCAAGTAAATGAAAAATTTATAAGCAGTATAACTTTGATGGAACAAAGTAACCTGACAAAAATGAGACAATATAATTATATAGGTATTCATGGTATCGATGCAACAACAAATTGTTCAAAAATTTATGACACAGTGCCCTCTGGCTAAAGGGCAGTTTGTTTGAAGACTAGCAATGCTTTCTCTATTTAGCACTGGAGGAAGATTAACTTTCCAACAGTGTTGAAACCCCTCACACATTATGGTTGTGCTAGTGTCAATTGTTGAAATACACAACAATCATATCATTCATATGTAAGTAAAACACCCTTTATAACAGGGCCTTAAGCATGGCGTAAATTACCAATTGATCAATCAGCATAGTAGGGTTTTATTGGGAATATTAATGCTGATTTTAAGAACTGCAATACCTTATTCTTTATATCACAGAAACGTTTTCACTTACTGAATCATCCAATTTTTGTATTTATTTTGGGGGAGTTTTTGTTTGGTTAACTCCTTTTGTAAAAACAGAATGGCTGTATAATTTATGTATATTCGTTTCGTAAATTTCGGAGAATACACAATATTATTATTGTATCAAATTATTGTGTTAACTGTGTGAGTACTGAAAGGAGTTCAATCAAAACAAGTACTTTAATCCCCCCTCAAACACACAAAAATTATCCTTTCGGCTATTGACTTCTTATATCTGTTCTATACTGCTAGAGAATCTTTTTTTTTTTTGTATCAAGGATATGGGTGGGTATTTTGAAGGGATCTTGATTAGTCGCCCTGTGGGTTGTCTTGACCTGAGCAGAATGACAAGATTACTGTTCTCATGTTTTTACGGACCAAATAATTTAAATTTTGTCCATGAAAGTCCAAGTTGAATGACCGGCAAGTGTAATTTGTTAAATTTAAGCATTTTTATTTTGTACAAAAAAATGGAAAAGATGTATTTTTGTGATATTTAAGTCTATACTGGTTACATTGTTCTTTATTTTTATTTTATTTTTTAAATTTTAGCATATAAATTAATTCATTTGTGCTTTGTTAGTGTCTTGATTTCATACACCTCAAAATAAATCAAACATCTTTATTCAGCCAGCTAAAAGTAAGATTGACTTCTACATGTACTAGCAATAGTTTTGTTCATTTGAATTTTATGTAAGTGTATTATTACACTGAAGTGACACTGATTTTCCAACCAGAAACATTGGCACTTATATACCATGATTAAGATTTATACACCATTTATACCGTACTATACTGTAAACTATGCTTTACACATACTTGCTACCATTTGTTACTTACATCAGTTACATGTCAAAGTTTAGCAATTTATTAATTAAGATACACTAAATATATTTACATGAGAGCAAATGAAATAAAAAATAATAATTTGTTTCCAAAGAGATAATATCTTTTGTATCTGATCTATATCTAAGTTAACCACATGTTAATTTTTCTTTGGAGCTAAGATAAGAAAACCCAAAAGTGAATTTACTGTACAGTGCTGCATTTATTTTTCAAAAGTGATTTTCAGGTTTCAAACAAAAGTCCACTAATGAAATTTTTAGCTATTGTTTCCATACCAACTCCATATACCCAGATATAAAACCGGTAAAACTGATATTTTTATCACATGTATAGACTGAACAAAAACCTTGTGGAACAATGTTGATTTGTTGGTCCAGAATTATGCAGAATAGCCAATCTCTGAGCATCTCCCGAAGGTTTGCCATGACAAACATGATTTTGAGTGATGTTTCTTGAAAACCATGGACATGGCACCATTTAACATTATTTTGAATTGGGAGACAAAACCATTTTTGAGAGTTGCCTTGAATCTGGTTTTAGTGAGATTGGTCGGACACCTTGTTGATTAAATTGTTTTACTTTGTTAAAAATCTGGGGATACAGGGTCTAAATCAAGCTGATCTGGATTGGTTTCTGAAATAGTTGGAGGACTTTGTAGATGATGCATTGCTTCTGTTTGTATAAGAGAATAAAGTATTTCTTCCTATATGCTTAAACTGTTGTCATTGTGATATTCATAATAAAGTAGCTGTGGCTTAGTGGTTGCGTGTTCGCTTACTAAACTGAACCTTCTTCCATGTACCATTGACGACCATCAGGTATATTAGCAAGCCACATGTGGCTCCGGCAATCGCGGGGCTGGTTTTTACAAGGTTTCCTCCCGGTTTCCCACTGAAAAAAGGCTAGGTTCAGTGTGATGTGGACAATCTGTCGTCATATAAGTGCAATACCCTTGAGTAAGACATTAAATCCCAATCATAATTAAGTCACTAACAATAGGGTAACCTGATTTAAGTTTTGACTTAGAATACAACTTCCAAGGCATGTGTATGTGCTGAAACTATTTATATAGCATACCCTGTAAATTGGCCCTTATAACCAGATGGTTATCTACATATTTATAGGGCTTCTCGACATAATGGGCCCTCTGGCTATAAAGGGCAGTATGTTCGAAAAGTAGCAATTCTGTCTTTACATAGCACTTGAGGAAAAGTAGCTTTCCAACATTATAGAGACTTTTCACATGTAGATTGTGCTAGTTGGAATACACAGCCGTCATATAAGTCAAATACCCTTAAGTACAACATAAAACATTGATCAATCACAACATACTGGGACTGGTTGCTGGTGGCAGTTTCCTTATCACTTATTAAATTTATGCGAACCAATATAAGTGCCGTGGCCTTTACTCTACTATACTCCAGAAACTGTTCTCAGTAGAACGAAAAGTGGAATTAACCATAGCATTATTCCCACTGATGAATTTCACAAAGAGGAGTCAATTTCAAAAGAGGATATGCATTGATTCGATATTTCGGTTTATCAAGAATGTCTACTGAAGGTGTATGTTTGTCTTCTTACTAATAATGCATCAAAGTTTTTCCAATGCGGCCTGGTAGAGGAAACACATATTGACAAATAGTAAGCCACACCGCAAGGCTTCTTATTTGTCAATATGTTTTGCTCAACGAGGCCGCATAGGGAAAATTTTGATTTTGTAAGAAGACAAACATAAATGTTCACCTTATGTACAGATATTTAAAGTAGGCCTACTCACTTTAATGGATGCTTTTGTTTCCATAAAAATGTATTCAGTTTAACTCTGATATCATACTGTTTTTATGAGGTTTGCTCCCGACTTTTCACAATAGTCAAGGTGCAGTGTGAATTGGACAATCCGTCGTCATATGAGCGAAATATACTCAAAGACGAAATTTCACACTCATAAATTTCTAAATATTTTCTTGAAACTTAATACAAGAGATATTATTATTAGAGGTAAATGCGTTGTCAAAGACATCATGACACACAACAACTCCGACGTGCACAGGCATGCAGTTCGTGCAAGCATACATAAAGGATAAAGCATGTTTCCTTTTGTTCTTAGTCACGTGACCTTATGATACACGTGCAGTTGAGCCCACGTTAGCACAGTAGAGTGACATCTCGGGAAAACAAGTTCTTACAGTAAATTATCCGTTGGTTTACAATGCCACGACTGCCAAACATTCAACGTGAACGTGCCATTTGCATGCTGAATACGGGAACGTCGATCACTGACGTTGTCGGGGTTATGGGATGTAGTCGACGGACTATCCATGATCTTTGGACACGTTTCCAACAAACTGGCAGCTTATCAGACCGGCCTCGTTCGGGTAGACCACGTGTGACAACACATGTAGAAGACTGACGTCTTACGACATTTGCGTAATCCATTTCTCACTGCAATGTCTACTAGGAATGAATTGTTTAGAGGTCGTGTGACTGTCCAAACCATTCGTAATCGCCTACGCACTGCTCGTCTCCATGCACGCCGGCCATATCGTGGACCAATTTTAACCCAGTTACACCGACGTCAACGGCTTCTCTGGGAACAACGACATCTGAGATGGACAGCGTGATTGGAATAGGGTCGTTTTTAGTGACGAATTCAGATTCACTTTGCACTTCGCTGATGGGGGAGTTGGAGTTTGGAGGAGACGCGGTGAAGCCCAGTGTGGTGTGCAGGAAGTGGACCGTTTTTGGGGCGGTAGTGTTATGGTTTGGGGTGCCTTTAATGGTCCTGCCCGTTCCCGACTGATGGTCGTTCAAGTAAACCTAACTACTGCAGGATACAGAGATCAAGTACTCATTCCAGAGTTTTTGCCATTCATGGCCCAGGTATGATATTCCAACACGATAATGCCAGACCTCATACGGCCAATTTAACGCGGAATTTTCTTCGGAATGCATGCATCAATGTCATTGAGTGGCCAAAACGGTCTCCCGACCTTAATCCCATAGAACGGGATAGTTGGGCAGAAGACTTCGTCAAGTAAGGAACCCTCCACAGAATTTTCAGGAACTTGGCGCCATGTCGGTTCAATTATGGTGACGCATCCCCCAAGCTGTATTCAGACGCACCATTCAATCCATGAGGAGACGTTGCGTCGCGGTTGCTCATGGAGGGCATGCGCGCTATTGACATGCTTTCATCAAGTTGTAAACTTACCATTTTTACTCTCTTACATTTCTGTAGCATTGCCGGTGGGACTGGTACATTATGAACATGATTTTTATGGTACACCGTCCTTAATGGGTACAAAATGAAATTTAATCATTATTTAAAACCACTTTTCTTGTGTGTTCAACTTATCGACATCCAAACGAGTGTGAAGTTTCTTTTTTGACTGAGTTAACCTTTAAGTACGACGTTAAGCCCCAAACAAAAATACATTTTTATCGACAAACGCCATAATTAATTCAGGTTACATAATTAATTAAATCATGTGCTGTCTGTGGCTTTCACAAATACAGTCATACACATGCATTGCCTTACCTCCGAAACCTTATACCTGAAGGAATTCGGAGAAAACCCGCTTTGAAACTCCATCACGAGATATCTGCAAGCTATCTTGAAGACCCGATCTTTAATCCCACGGGTACTGTGTGCAAAGTACATTCTTCCATCTAAGTAAGACCCGATATGCGCAATAGTGCATGGGCCTATAGATTGCCAAATTACCCAGCATCCCCATTAATTTGACAAATCGTGGGAACACAACTGTATTGACAATTTCTTAAATAAGTTGTTTGAAAAAAAAGAAACATACTAAAAATTGTCCCAGTTGGACTTTGTTTTCTAGAATCAGTCCACTCTTCGTTGCATATAGGACTGCTTGCTATGTTGATCTCTACAAATTTATATCTCTTTTTAAATCAACAAGAGATGTAAGGAAGGGATTTTTATTTACATTTATCTTTTTTGAAAACTGCGCGGGTTTCCGTCCAGCTGTATTTTTGTTCAGTTAATAACCAAAGCTTTTGTGTAAACGCCGGTGTCTTTAAATCAATTGAATTACACAAAACAAATTCTAATATCATTATATCAGAAATCACCTGAATTTGTAGCCTTCTAATCCATTACTATTCCCGAAGTTCAAAGTATTGGCTCACCATTTGAATATACCTACATATATAAATCCACATGGAATTACAATAAAAACAATGTCAAACTAATCACGAAATTTATGAAAATTTGACACAATTTTCAATGGTAACGTAAAAACTAGAACACTTATATACAGCTGTACTGTATAATTCTTCTCCCCCAAAACCTGATTTGTTTTCAGCAGGGCTACCAATCGACACTTCGCGCGAGAAAGTCAATAAACCATTTCTCCCAACGTTATATATATTTTGATGGAGAGAAAAAATATTACTAGGGTATCTGTCAAATGTTATATACATTTTGGTAATCACTGGGTTTCTTTTCGAGCGGCTGTCTTGTATATGTGATCTTATTTTATGACACCTTCGCCCCCACCCTTCCAAAGTAGGATATCCGCTGTTAACAAAAAATATATACGCTGTCTAATTATTTGTCGCCTAGTATACACCGAGAAATCACTGAAGTACCTGAAGAAATAGTTTGGTTACATTTCTTTAAAATAAGATAAATAGCCAAGTCGACCCAGTTTGCCAGTAGCCTCCAGGACTGCGGACAGGGTCTTGAATGATCAACATACAATTACAATGGATATTACAGATCAAGGCAATATAGTTAACATCGAATTTTGTTTAGAAAATAGTTGTTACTTCTTGATCAGAAAAGTACAAATGTAATTTCTAGATGGACAAATTTTACAAAAAAGAGTGAAGACGGCTTACATTGTCTTTTAGACTGCCCTAAATATACAATACATATTATAAATATGAAACGACCAATAGGCCCTTATATGTTTCTATAAATTAATGATACTGTCCAATAATAAAGACCGATGAATCATCTAAAGTTCTAGATGAACTCCTAACATTATTTAACCAAATTCACTAAAACCTCTAGAATTAATTAATACAAAGCCAGAAAATATTTTACCGAATAAATAAATAAATAAATAAATGGTCATTAATAACGGGATGAGCGGAATAAGAACAGCTGAGCACGAAATAGAAATGTGAAACAATTTATAAATATATAATGAAACACACAAAAATGTTTTTTTTAGACAGAATCTTTTTTTCAATGTCTTAATTGACTGCACCCAGTCGACTTTTTTTAACTTCGCGTTGAGACGTTTTTCAAGTACCACTCAAATGATTTATTGATTAAAACATGACAGAGGTGTGATTTCTAGTTCCTTAACAAGCTCTCAAACATAGACAGCGTGTGTTAACATAAAGTATATACCCCGCAGAGTAGGATATCCGATATTAACAGAAATCATACACTGTCTAATTGTTTGACACCTCCTACAGTGAGTGATTAAGTCTTGACCGTTTTATACGGAATTGTGCAGTGAACAATCCTGATGTTAGACATAACTTTTTCAAAATAAATTAAAAAAAGAATTCATTACCCGACGTCTCAATACATTTATAAATATAAACATATTGGAATTATTTTACAAGAAAAACAACAAAATCTTTTAATAAACCAAACAAATAATTATTCTGTTCGTTTCATTAATTACTTTGTCATCTATGGGTTTATTGAACTCATCCTGGGGGGTAGTATATGCACATTTTTTTTATCTTTATTGGATTATAAATTATTGATTAAGCTTTGACATATTTGTCAAATAGTTGGTTTACTGGAGGTCCGGGAGATGGTAAAGCATAAATTAATTGTTATGAAGTAATGTTGATTATAATATCTGATAAGTAGGCCTCAATTCTATTACGGGTTTCATTCTTTAAGTTGTGTATTAACGATATATGATCCGTAGTGGTATAGATTTTGTATATTATATAATAGATATTTCCTGCCCATGCAGTATATCATATCTGATTTAAACAGAAATCCTCGTTTGTCAAATTGTTTGGTATACCACATCACGTGGTATACCTGTGAACTGATCTGACCAGTTTTAATAGAACTTTACTGAAAACAACACATACTCATGAGTTCATACACGCTGATGGGCTTTGTTTTATTATACATGAATTAAAAAGTTTTGTTAACGTTTGTTGATATTAAATTAAGCTATACAAGCCAAATTCTCAGCTTGTCATTCAGCAACACACTGAGAGAGCTGTAATTAATCCAATCAAACAAGTTCTAAACTCGGGCTTTGTAGTTTCTGAATATTTCTTAATAAGACAAAACAATACCTTAACTTTGAACATTATATGTTACTTTACAAAATCCTCTTCAAAGTTAAAACTAAACCATCGTCACATGGAAGGAAATTGCATGGTTTCTGGTTTCAAATCTCTTATACCAGTCACGTGCATACACAATGGTATATTATATGTAAAACTTAAAAAAAGAAATGCTTGTATGAAAAGCAAAGAGTCATAAAAGGAAGAAATTCCGTGGTTTCTGGATTCAAAGCCCCTAACCAAACATGAACACAAAAAAGTATTTGAACACATACAAGAGTATAATACGTAAAACCAGAAGTCTATTAATACAAACTTGTGTATTTACCAAGGATATCTGAAAGAGCAAAACCTGACCAAACATAAAAACATTGTAAGTTTATAAAGAAAATATTAAGTACATATCTGAACATGAATTGACTACAAAGTTCAATTCCTATTGGATTATAAATCATTGATTTAGCTTTGACATGTTTGTCAAATATGTGGTTTACTTCCCCGAGATTTCTGTAAGAGGAGGAAATCTGTTACACATCTAAAGCCAAAATTACTGATTTCATTTAATTGTACTTTTTGTTTGCGAAAAGAGTGTTGTTTTTTTTTCCAGCTTCAAATTATCTTAACTATTCGTCCGTCACGAAGAGAAACATAAATCTGTCTCAGCAATCTGATGAAATAAGGTGCGGTTCTGATTTCGAGCAAACAAATCCGTTTAGTGTAATTTGTTTACACATGAACAAATATGTTTGTTAAAGACTTTGGAGGAAGCCATTTTAAAAGGGAACAATGCAAGAGTAATAAATAATGAGAGAAGCTCTCATATCGTTTAAAAGCACACTGCCCGCAGCTGATTTGTTTTCGCGAAGACATCTAGTCGATTGGATTTGTATACCTTGATTGTCATGGAGACCTTTAAGTAAAACTTAAATGTTATAAATTAATGTAGATGATAATCTGTGACAAGTTGATATTAGGGTATGGTGCCCTTCCCAAGTTATGTATGATCTAAAACATGGACAGAATTGGTGTGGATAACAACTTCTTATTTTATTGGATACTACGTTTCTACCGCATTCCATCGTTTTTATCTATCTTTATATTTGAAAACGATTTATAGAATGAGATAGAAACGTAGCCTCCAATAAATTAAGAAATCGTTATCTATAACAAGTCTTCCCATGTATCCCCGATTTGTAAATGATATTTAAAGAATCTATGTATGATTTGTAGTGTTATAGATGTTTTGTATTAAACAGCATATATTTCCTGCCAAGTATATGATATCTGATTTTTAAAGAAATCCTCCAATGTCAAAATTGTTTCATATACCACATAAATACGTTGTATATACTTGTAAACTGTACTGACCTGGGCCCGATTCCACAAAGCATTTTCTGACTTGAGTCAAAATGCTAAGTTTGAGATTTTCACCAACTGTCATAATTTAGTTTTACAGTTATACTTTTAATTTTTACTTACTAACATTATAATAATGCCCATGCAAATATTAAATGTTTAAATTAAAAATTGAGAATGATGACGGATTATGTATGGTTTTTTATTATTTGAAAAGTTTTGTTAACACTTGATGATTAAATTATTTATACAAGCCAAGTAATCAGCTTGTCATAGAGTAACACACTGATATTTGTAATTAATCCAATCAAACCAGATATAAACGCGAACTTTCCATTTTTGTGTTTTTCTTAATAATACGAAATCATACCAGGTGTTCTACAAACTTAAACACTGCCTGTGTTTATCTTCAGCTTTATTACGGTTTAACTTTGAATGTTATATGTTATTTTACAAAACCCTATTCAAAGCCAAAATAAACCCTTCATCTCGTGGCAGGATATAACATGTTTTCTGATTTAAAACCCCTTACCAGTAACGAACTCAGAAAAGTATCTGAGTACATTGTAAACCTAAAAAAATACTTGTGTGAAAATCAAAGATACTTCAAAGAACCTAAACCGACCAAAAATAAATACCGCATAAATTTATAAACAAAATATGACAGGTTTTCAGACGGACATTAGATATGATTAAACTCAATGTCTGGAGACATTTATAAAGTATAACTCAAATGTCATAATGGGTAAATTATGGTAAAGTTGTGATTATTGTTTGATCTGCTCCAAGATCTCTCAAAGATGTGATCTAAATAATCCCGTGTGAATATTGTGTTTCAAATTAGATAAACTATCCGCTTGATATGATAACAGATATTTACACTGATCATGCACACTGACAAATTATATCTGTAGCTTTCTGTGGGTGTTCTCCGTTATATAACTTTGAACCATAACTGACATAATAACGCCTTTATGTTTTATACTGATATTTGGTTTATATTAAAATATATTTCTTTCGGTTTTTTATATTTAAATTAAATAGTACAAGCATCTGTACACAAACCATATAAACCAAAACAAACCCAATATAACTAATTGTCTGTTACCTTGGAGGCATAAACCGGTTTTAGCCCTATATTATTACAAAACCAATTATGTGGTGCTTCTGATTTGAAACCATCAAATTCCTGGCAATTCATCTATACAATAATGTATCGGTATATTCATTCATTGTGGAATCCTTAGAAATAAAGCCAAGGTAAAACAATGACATCCAAAAAAGAAAAAAAGCATATGGACCTATGTATATACGTCGTGTAAAACCATATAAAGCTGTCGATTAGTCCAAAGATGGCAAGGATTATTCTAAAACCAAAAACAAAAAGTAATTCGTTATC
>JAVFBW010183808.1:0-10568 GCA_034783835.1 Mopalia ciliata
CCACACAGTTTAGCAGAAAGGCCAGCAGCTTCCATATTTTAGGCAGGCAGGTATACCTAATGAAAGGATAATGACTTGATTCGATGAACAAAAGTAATCAATATGTTTATGTTTATGTTTGTGGTTTATTCAAATCAAGAGTCCATACAGGCCAGAGGCCCGCTTCCAGGTCTGATAACAATTCAAACTATTATGAACACGAAACAATACATATCAAATTTAAAATAGGAATAGGAAACAAACTACATTTTTCATAAAATTTTAAAGGTATACTGTAATCTTATAAATTAAAATATGATTATATTTAAAAATCTAAAATATATGTTTATATACTGATCAGAACATTTAAATTAACATTCACATTATAAAACAATAGAGGTAGGCAAATTATTCACCATAGATAAGTAATACTTATTGTTTAGGAAATACTGTTGAGCATGTACTATTTGTATAAAATTGATTTTGTGGATCTTTTAAAAGTAGTAAGATTTGTGAATATATCAGTGCTTTTATTTATGCTACATAGACCATTATAAAATATCACAGATCTTGGAAAAAAAGAAAAAAATTCCGAATATTTGTTCTTGATATAAATTGTGTAAAACAGGCTAAGGATAGCTCGCATACGTACATTGTAAGGTATCTGCTCTACAAGATAAGGCGAGTCCACTTTTGAATTTACACATTTAGACATAAAATTAAAGTCGGCAAACTGTTTCCGTGCAGATAAAGTAGGTAAAGCAAAATATTGACAGTATTCCTCATAACAATGCGAGGAGTAAATATGTTTCGTTTTAAAACATAAAAACTTCATAAATCTCTTTTGTATTTTTTCTATCTTTTCTGTCAAATATTTCTGATGCGGCGACCATACTGGTGAAGCATATTCCAAAATGGGTCGAATTATTGACGTGTATAAACATTTTAAAGAATTCGCTCTGTTATACGCGTAACATGTTCGCTTTAAAAAGCCTAGTAATTGATAAGCCTTGCTTACAATGTTGTTTACATGGGTTTGGAACCCTAAATTAGAAGACAGAGTGACACCCAAATCCTTTTTGCTATTCAGTACTCGATCTAGTGGTACGCCATCAATATGATAATTTGCCAAAATGTTAATACGTTTTGCTGTTAAAGTTATAGAAGCACATTTTTAACATTGATATTAAGCTTCCACGAATTACAACAACTAGACACAGATTAATGTCCATTTGTAGTTGTTCTGCATTTTCAATAGAGTTTATAGTATTTAAGATTGGTGTCTTCTGCATAAATAGATACATTTGAATAGGTGATATGTTTGACTATATCGTTGACGTACAGAACAAATAGAAGCGGGCCCACAAGGGACCCTTGGGGCACCCCAGATTCAACTGGTTTTGATGCGGATACCCTTCAATTAACGACGACTTCTTGAGTTCTTTCGGACAGATAAGATTTGAGCCCGACTTTTAAAGGATCAGCGAAACCGTAAAACTGAAGTTTATAATGCAAACGGTCGTGTGATACAGAATGGAATGCCTTACTAAAGTCAAGCTAGATGGCGTCAGTTTGATTTTTTGCCTCAAACGATTTTGTCAAACAATCGATATTACTGACTAGATTTGTTACAGTGTCCCGGTGTTTAATGTTGCTCCGGAATAATGTAGTGTTTAACATGCTCACATAACTGATTGTGTATGGTCTTTTCAAAAAACTTTGCCGAAAAGAGGGAGTAAAGATATTGGTCTATAATTTCTTACGTCATTTCGATCTGCGGTTTTAAACACTGGGGCAACATTTGACAATTTAAAGCTGATGACAAAACACATGAATTAAGAGATAGGTTAAATAAAAGACTTAGTGCAATAGCGGCCAGTTCATCAGCACGTCCCTTTATAAGACTTCCCGAGATATTCTCGGGGCCACAAGCCTTATGAATATTTATATCTTTAAGAATGTTTGGTACCTCAGAGAAGTCAATACCTACATTGGATATTGTGTCAATAATAAAGTGATCACAATCCGAGTGATCACAATCCGAGCCCTTCTATATGCGGAATTAAAAGTAGAAACAAACACGTGTGGTATTTGAATTAAGTTGAATACGAGTCACTGAAAATGAACTATATATATATTTTTGTTTAAATGTGGTTAACAAAAAAGAAGTCATGCCCAGGGTAAAATATATAATATCAACTGGAAATGGCATTTTGTGGGCCGTTAATCTCCTTCACGTCAAATCTACTATTTAATATCAGACATTTAATATTCTAAAATGAACAAGTAATTCGGAATGGAAGTCCTCCTTAAAGCTATTTATTTAGATAGCTGTACGTTTCGGACCAGAAATAAATTAATAAATTTTGCAGTATAACTATTCAAACGTGCTCACACCGATTGTTAAGAAGTATTTAGGGCAGTCATTTTTATGACCCGTACATAATCACATAATGTAGTAGGCCTACATAGACAACATCATTTAAACAAAATATAATTTAACCAGCTGTCATTTTAATTTAATATATATTCATTTGTGATTTTCTGATGTGGGTTTTAAAAAATCAATTTGAAAACTGACTTTGTTCTTCTCTATCAGCTTTGGCTCAGCAGTAAATGCGAATGCGTATCTTATTTAGACTATACTGTATAGTTCGACAGATGACCTAGCCCAGTTAACATGACAGTGAGGACTTCACTGTCATGTTAACAGAGCTACAGATGACCTATCTTCTTGTGTTTTTCCTTACAACTTGTCAAACTATACACAAATTTGCTATAGTTCACATTCGGACGTATTCCCAACTGAAGCAATTTACTCTTCTCAAAACATTTAGGTAGACAGTATTGAGCATAGCCTACAATCTCTGATGGGAGTCAAACGTTTCCGTTTTACATTCTTGATCCTTTGTTTTAAAACAGGCGACACCGCTACACGGGAAACCTGTGTTATGTAAGTCCATCGGACTGCGTTTGATCAGGGTTAGATGTGAAATTGATACATCCTTAAAGGCCGCACAAGGCATTTAATTCCGTATGGCCGATTTTCACATAAATATAATTGAAAGTGGACAAACACCCTCATTAACAGTCATGTGTAGAGACATTGTAGGACCCACGTCTGCAAGTCTAAATGATACAATTGTAAAATTACCGGCCCAACTCACGTCATCACGGAAACCTCCAATCCCGTTCGGGGAAATCTTGGGGCAAGGTATTAATCTTCAACTTTGATCAATTATTTAAAGATTACAGAAAATCGTAGAAAATATCTGTCCCGTGGGTTAGAAAGCAAATGTTATGCATTTTATTATCCAATTGTCGTTTGACTTCGGGAGCCTATCCCTTTAAGACGGTAAGTATATTAAATGGAAGATTCTAGCATGCACACTTTGGGGAGCTCAAACTCTGCAGCTAGTCACAGGGATACCTGTGTTTGTGATGAAAAGGCAGCCTAGAATTGAGTTTCGCTTCAAGCGAATTGGTACGTTGTACGAAACGGAACGGGGAGTTCAAAGAGCACATATTCTGAAGAACCTAGGTGCGGACGGAAGGGGTGGAGCCCCTGGTTCAATAATCTCAGTCAACTGCTACATCTGTTTTAGGGTTGTTTATAGGGTTTAAGTGGTGTATACAGCATATGACCAGTAAATATTGCATGGCCAGCTTTATGTATAATCGTAGGAGAAAGAAGTAAACACATTAACTGAAGTAGTTTGGTATGACCGTAATGAACGTTTATCGTTTGTGACACGAATCATACATGCTATAGCTGATAGCACTTATACAACACCCATTGTTAGCTTGTCTACATTTAGTTATTTCATCAACGGAGATTTCTAAAGGCATTCCAATAATAGCTACAAAATGACATTCTTATACCTCAGTGCATTTCAAATTATTTTCTTTGTCTGATTTCTAAAATCGAGTCACTTGGTATACAACAAAACACTATTGTGCATGATTTGTGTGTCGGTGCATCAAGAAATGTTTACCTTGCGCGCTGGAGCTCGCATTGCTCTAGGCATTTGTTTAACGCCCCTCTAATTTCACCCACCTGTAAATAAAAGTGCTTACAATACCGGTATTATCTAAGCGGGGGAAAAAAGGTTTTATGGTGACATGTTTTTTAACGTTAACGTTTTTTAGCGAAACAATGCTCTTTCTGTCCGCTTTTTTTTTTAACGTATGAGCGCGCTCTGGAAACGAAATCCAAGCCCAACATAGTTTTCTGAAGGAGAGAAATGTAATTCAATTTCGACAATTTGCTAACAGCGGAACAAATGTGTTACATAACTTGTCCTATTAGTAATCAGAGAAGACTCTATTCGGTATAGCAAGTGCTCCATGTTTGAGAAAGGAGCGTTACCATTGGTCAAATCTTGGCAATTGGTGACAATTGTCTAGGAGCTGACCAATCATGATGTTCCAATCTTAAACATGCATAGAATATTTAATAGTATCCTAAACCCTACGATGCTCAAATGTCTTCTTTTATCTCAAAGCCCAATACGCATAACAGCCGGACATAATTGTTTAAGCCTTGGCTAAAACGGGAGGTTACATTTCATTGGAGTATCGATGGACTGAGCAGCCAATAAGAAAGCCGTTTACATACAGATGATGGGGATGTCAAATTGACCTTACAGTGAAAATAATGATATTCTTCCCGTTGCATAATATTATGATATGTTGGGAAAACTTATCTGTTACGTTCGAAATAATAAAAGCTTTTATATTATCCGTTATTATATTATCCCATGATCTGACTTAATCTCACACTCGGACACCTGCTCAACCTGTTCCTTTTAGAATATGTTCCATTGACATTTCTAGGGATTTTAGGATGTAGCAGTAACATAGCACAATTGTATGGATTTACAGCTCTTGCAATAAAATTACACAATTCTATTGATTTCAAGCTGTTGCAGTAACAGTACACAATTGGTTCGATTTTCTATCTACCATCATTCAGAACAAACGTTTCCTATCACTTCTCCAGATATGTTGGCCCCACAGAATGGGATAATTCACCAACTGCATTCCGTAGCGTATTATCCACCCCTGCTTTAATCTAAAATTAAAAGAAGTATACTGAACAGAATATCTCAGTGATATTTAATTATATAATGAATCTATTTATTTTAATAAACTGTAAATGAATAAAAATTATATTAAGCATGTATTTATATTTGTATATACATATTTATGCACGAAAAACTGTCCAAATTGTATTTCTGTTATGCCCCTAAATTATTCAAATGTACTATTTATAAAATAAATATTGTTGAATAAAATTATATTACATCAATTCTAAAGATTTTTACCCTTCTCTGAATAGATATAGAAGTTGAAATCCGTAGAATTATGCTATATTCATTTTAACATTATCTCTTTTCAAAATTCCTGTCATGTTTGAGTCAATGTAAACCATATTTGTCTTTGCCTGGTTTCAACTATTTACAATAACAATCATCCTTTTATCTCAAGGACAAAACATACAAAGGTCACATTGATAGACCAATTAACCTTCACGGTTGGATAATGTGCAACAATACACTGGTATGTATAGATACTTTTTAACCTAGTTTCCCAAGGCCTGGATTTTCCTGCACTGAAAAAGATATTCTTAGGCTGAGAAGGCTATTTCTTAACCTCGTTTTTAGGTTTGTTTGTTTGATTGGTGTTTAACGTCGTACTCAAGGGATTTCACTTATATGACGACGGATTGTCCACTTCACACTGCACACAGCATTATTACGGTGGAAAACCGGGAGAAAACCACCCACAATTGCCGGGGCCACAACATGCGACTCGTTCATATACCTGATGGTCGACAGGCAGAGTAATCTAAAAATAATCGAGAGTTGAATCGTTTACACAGTTAAAGGCTGTTTTCTCCGCTTTCATTTTTCTTGATTTGTAACGTTTAAATCGTTTATTTCTCGGAAACTATTTGCACTAAGTCTTTCAAATTGTGCACACACAGTCTTTAAACCATTTTATAAAAAAGAGTTGTGAAGATTATTGTCCACCACTACTATAGTAGGGGGAGGGACTTAGAAATGCGTCGGTCCGTCCGTCCGTCTTTCCGTCCGTTAAAAATGCTTGTGAACACGCTAGCTTGAAAACAAATTCACCGATTAACTTCAAACTTGATGAAGCTTCCTCTTGTTAAGATGACGGATGGTATTGCGTTTCGCCAAATTTCATTACACGAAATGGCCGTTATTACATAATTAGCATATCCATGCCTGAATGTGTTGTAAACACGAGAAGTAGAGAATAAATTCACGGATAAACTTCAAACTTGGTATGTAGCTTCCTCCTATCATGACGACAGATGGTATTGCATTTCAACAAATTCTGTTAAACAAAATGGCCATTTTTTACATAATTTTAGCATAATCATGTCTAGGTGTTGTGAACATGATAAGTAAAGCATAAATTCACGTATTAACTTCAAGCTTGATATGTAGCTTCCTCTTGTTTTGATGGCGGATGGGATTACATTTCATCAAATTCCGTAAAACAAAATGGCGGTTATTACATAATTTTGGAATATCTATGCCTGTTAGTGTTGTGAACACAATAAGCAAAGAATAAATTCAGGAATTAACTTTAAACTTTTAAGATAGCTTCTTGCTTTTAAGACAATGGATCAGACTACATTTCACCAAGTTCCGTAAAACAAAGATGGGCGCCATTGCATTATTTTACAATATTAATTCCTATACACTCTAACTCTTTACAAAGTCACAGATTAACGGAAAAATTTAAATAAAGTCTCATCTTGACAATAGATGGGATTGAATTTCATCAAATTTCGTAAAACAAAATGGCCGCTAATGCATCATTTTACCATATTCACGCCTATGTGTTCTGAACATGATTATTTTTGGATCAAATTCACAGATTTACTTGAAACCTGGAAGTTAGTTTCCTACTACTAAAACTTTGGATAGGATTGCATTTCATCAAATTGCACAAAGTTATATGGTCCCAATGCATATTTTTTTAATATTCATCCCTACATGATAATTTTAAGAACAAATTCACTGAATAACTTGAAACTTTTGCCCCATTAAGACAAATATTGGGACTTTATTTCTACAAATTTCGCAAAATTAAACGGCAGCCATTGCATAATTTTAATATGTTTCAAATTTTCAAAATAGCCTCCTCCAGTTAAGAAACTAATGATTGCATTTCATTTAGTTCCCCAAACAAAAACGGCACTCACATTCAGATATTAACTTCGGACTGCTTTTTCTGTCAACACCATATAGATGTGGCTGTATTTCACCAGATTTCACAACAACTATGGCTGATATGGTATATCGCACCAAAATGGTGATAAAAACCATAACTTTTATTCTTTGGTTCTTTGAAAAAAAAAGCGTTCTTGAACAAAAGTAGGAAAAGGGGATATAACTGGGATTATGAGCAAATACAAAAAGCCTCTAGGTAGACCTGCTAGCTACTCAGCTTTTTTATATTGAGTTTCGTTTCGAGGATGCACAATTTTTTTAAGGGCGGATCTTTAATTTGTAAATATATATTTTTTTCAATGGTGCAGAAAACTAACTTCAATTTAGAAAAACTCTTTGACAGTATTTTATTTTAAATGCATGTTTTCAAATACAAGGTAATTTGAAGTAAAACATTTACAGCCATCTATAAGAAAAATACCAGTTGTAAACAAAGGTATATGTTTAACAATTATAGTTTATTTATATTGTAAAATAACATGAATTATTATTTTATATTTAGAACCTTGAAGTACTCTTTCTCAATTTATGTGTTCTTAATATAATCATCCTTTGAAACTGCACGCAAAGGCCACGAAAAGATAAGGGTCGCGTTGGTAAATCCTGCCTAGCGGAGTCCTTAAAAGTTTGCGAACAATTCCACATAGGGTAAAAATTCCACCTTATAGGGGTTATGGAATTGTTTCCATAGTTTTTCATAACTTTTTTACGGTGTATATGGTGAGTAAATTCATTAATTCATTGCAAATTACCAGTAAGTTTCGGCTCGTGATCGCATTGGTTATAACATTCCTCAGTTTGTATTCCAACTGGCGAAATTCTCGTCAATGTTGCCCTGTATTTACCCGCACATTCACACTATCAACACTTTAAAGCGAACTTCGCTAATTTCATATTGTTATAGAAAACGCCAATTACATTTCGGAGCACAGTATGTTATGAATGCAAAAATGCGCATTGTTTAAACAACACGGACCATGTTTTTAAATTTATTATTTTAAAAAAATGCTTGACAAAATCGCAACGATTAGATGCCGACCGAAATGACTTCGATTGCGTGCATCCAGCATACATGTATACCTTCTCTGGGCTTATGTAAAGCCCTTCTTAGTGTGCTTTTTTCATTCTCGCTTTGGTTGAGTGATTTGAAATGGTTAACGCTTCTATTTCTTTACTGTTTGTTTCTGGTACTAACGGGCGTCACTGCCAAATGTTAAACATGTAGAAAATGTGTTATATTATGCAATGTGTTTGTGTGTGTATGATAGTGTATCGGACCAATAGGCCTGTTTGGCTTCAACGGCTGTTCGGTCCAGTTCACATCTCGTTATTATTGTCTGGCCTGTTACTGATTTACACAAATTGATATGCACATGCTGTGCGCCCTGTACATGTCTGGTATTTTTCCATCATTCAAACAAGTGTTGCTCAGTGCATGGTAATTACTTTTCCATGTCACATAAAAAAATGTATAATACACAATATATATTTGTGTTATTCTGGATGAGTTCGTGGGTTCAAAACGTTATTCCGACAGGAGAACATAAACAATGTTCGTAACTAGGCGACTATTGCGACACACAAGAAATATTCGACCCTCTTTGAATGAATCTTTATTGTATATAAGCCATCGGTCCAAATACAGGATAGACATGTAAATACGCTAACATAATATTTGACATAAATATGTAGCAAAAATAATTATGTATTTATTTTCGACATTCTGCCTTTTGTAGCACTAAACATTATAGGAGGTAATGCATTGTGACTACCAATAGACTATCAATTACTATCAATTGCTAGACACTAGCATATTAAATCTATGTCTATTTTGACGTTGTAACTCGTACACTGAGCAAATTAGAACAAAGTGGAACTGGTTTTAATATTTTGCGTTTTACAAAAAGCACAGTCACGTTTTTCACGTAGAGTATCAGTTAATCTACCAGTATATATTGTCAGGCTTGCTGTACGAACTCTGATTTTTGCTAGGTCACGAACGCGGGTGGGTATTAACTCTCCAAATAGGTAATTTGACGCAGTTAAAAAGATTCAATATATATTCTGTATTCCCAGTATTACTGGTTAATTGATCTAAATGTTCTTGTCGACAGATATCCATTATCCTGATTTGGGAGATTTTCAGAAAAGATAGATCATTCTCTACACCTTGAGACAACCATGTATCTGCAAAACCAGATCTACATAACAGAAGTTTTATTTCAGTTAAACATGTTCGTTTTCCTTTGCTATCTAGATGGCACAATATATTGTAGCATTTGTGTGGTGGTCTATCATAAGGCATCTCAATTAGCTTTAACCAATATTTAATACATTTTAAGGCCGAATTACAGAACAGTGGTAGTCTACCACATTCAGTTAAAGCTAGTACATTTGTTGTGCTTTTGCCAGTTTTTAACACTTTCTTACAAGCAACAATTTAAACATGTTCAACACAAGAGTAATCTGTAAATCCCCGTAGTTCAGCAGTAAAGTCGGTATAATTTGACGGTCAAAACTTGTAAAGAATGTTTTTATTGGTATATGCCCAAGGTACCACATTGTTTTAACAATTTCAAATACCGCCTTTTTTTACCAACCAGTGATCGATTCTTAACCATATTGTTAAAGCTTAATGAGCTTCTAAATACGAGACCAGGATATTTGCATTCTGACACAGATTTCAGCTTTCCCCCGTTGTGATATCACTGGTCATATTTGCTTAAAACACCACCTTTTCTGAAAAAAACTAATTTTGATTTATCTATATTGACACGTATAGACGCGTTTTTACAAAATTTGTCTAGGATTTTCAATTGGTTCTGTAGACCTTTGTGGGTAAAAAAACATAAAACAACATCATCAGCAAATAGCAGGATTAATGCCTTCATATAATCGGGGAATAGCTGAATACCGTCAACACCATCGGATAGAGTTTGGGTATAAAGTTCGTTGATAAATATAGAAAAAATTATGGGAATAAAAACACCGCCATGTTTCGCGCTTTTCGGATAATTGAAAGGTTTTGTTAATCCTCAAGAGTTTTAACACAGGCTTGTACTAAAGAATATATTCCATTAAGATAGTAAAATAGCTTTTGACGCAGACCATGACGGCAAAGTAATTAAAGCAGTTTAGAACGATCGACAGAATGGAAAGCTTTCTTGAAATCTATAAAAGCCACATCAACTTAGTCACGTTCTTTGAACAAACATTTTTGGATGATTGCATTAACACAAAATATATTAGTAAGACATGACGACTGTTATGGATGTACAACTTCTGAATATAATTGGGTAGCGACGTTTCGATCTCGAT
>JAVFBW010183819.1:0-10568 GCA_034783835.1 Mopalia ciliata
CCTGGTGGAGGCGAGCAAATTGATTATTTTTTTGGCCTTTCTTTTAGTAAAAGTATACATAAACATACGCGTACATGTTTTCATTCTTCATTCTTCTACAATATTGGTTATTTTCTTTTTGTACCAATCTGAGATGCCTTCGGAATATATCCCCCTCCCCACTCGGATAAAACGAAAGTCATAGCTTATTATTTAAGTTTCAGAAATTAATAGATAAAAGAATCGTCTAGTCGCTACCGCTCTACAATTTTTTTATAATTGATTTTCTTATGCAATGGAAGCTTCAAATACAAACTTCCAGATATTCATTTACTTTTCCGTAACATGTGATTTAATCGACGGAGAGATTTAAGATTTCACACAAACGTAAATGGAATTTAAGTGACAATCCAGAAATATATGTAACTACGATCGACTATTACCCTCACATAACGACTTTATATCATTATAACAGCACGTTTGTGTGGTTATTTTATCGTTTCGATTTGGATAACCCCCTGTTTAATTTTAAACACAGCCGTCTCATAAATATTCCGTACACGGATGGTGGTGATAAACAGTGTGTTTATTGGATCACGAAACGAGCGGAAATTGTTGTATAGGCATTGTTTATGGTATTTCTCTTATAGTAAAAGTTAATTTTGTTTTAATCTAGAAACGTGTGTACTCGTCCTTGTCGCAGTGGTTGATACTTATCGCTATCTGCATTCATACAAGGGGGGAAAGTTAACAACCATATGGCGTAAACCACTATTATCAACATTCCTTTTGTCAGCCTCGAAAATAGTTCTTAATAAAAATGGTGCGTTGAATTATTTGTTTGGCTCCTGGGAATTTGCTATTGATGTGAATTAATTGAGTGGAGGTTTGTGGTCAGTGAAATATAGGTCACATTTGGTGGTATTTAGCTCAATTTGGTGAAGGAGTGATTCGGCTGCTGTTTACATTCTGAAGGTAGCATGGCAACCCTATCACATTGCAGGCTATGTAGCTAACAATTACAACCGTCATCACCTGTCCAGATTTTTAGGGTAAACTCTATGACCGATTAAGGTAGGTTCCAGGCGTTTTCGCCCAACACAAGTTTGGGAGGGAGCTGTGGAGCCAAACTTTAACATTACCGGTTATGGCAAATTAATACTGATCTTGCGCAGGTTGCCATTGTGGGACTCGCAAGTTTGACCATTTCAAATGCTCGGAAGCTATGCATCATAGATAACCCCTATTATACCAACATAAATATTAGTTAAGCATTTACAACAACGACTATTTGTGGATTGAGTGTGTACAATCAAATGCATTTATCAAATTGATACGGCCCCGTGAGGGAGCGGGTTGGTCAGTCCTGCAGAATACTCGATCGATCGTAAGAGGCACTTTCTGTTGCCCTGGTGTTTTCAGACCTAAAGGGAAACAGGCAGCTGATCTGTTTGTACGTTTTATTTTTGTCTCCGTCGTCATATAAGTGAAATACCCTTTGGTATAACGTTAAACACCAATCAAACAAACAAACAAACAAATCAAATTGATACGTGATATTATAAGCTACTGACTTAGCGTAATGTTGATTTTAAGGAACTACATGTTTCTTAAACTCATATATATACAATAACAAAATATTTTGGTTAATTTATCAGCGATATGTAAAACGATCTATTATGAGAAAATATTAAGTTCAAAAGGAATCCCTGAACTATACCTATTGAATAACCAGCTTGCAATTATGGGATTCGCACATTTTACCATGTTATATATCTACAAGCAAGGCATGTACATTAACCGTTTTGTACAAATATAAATATTAGTTAGAGTTATTAATCTCATTACTTGTTTCTGATGCCGATTTTCGAGAAATAAAATACCAAAACTTTGCTTATTTTATAAGCGGCAGGTAAAATAATCTCTTATGAGAGATAAATAAGCTCTTAATGACAAACTGACGAGTATGCTGTTACACCGTGAAGCTCCGTGATATATAATAATCCCCGCACTTTATCATGTTCACTTCGGACCCCTTAACCTATAACGACTACATATCTTTCTCTTTCACTTTTTGTCTGTCATCATAAAAAAAAAAAATAAAAAAAGCTAGCTATATGCGATGAAACAGAATCCATTAGTATGCGTCTCTATAATCCAATGGTTAGTTGCCTCATTTACAACTATATATACTCTCCCAAAAAAGAAACGAAACATCACCAAAAAAAATCAATTAAAACATGAATTCTTCCAAAAAATTGCGTGATTGGGGCATAACATAAGCAAGTTAAAAACTAAAAGTCCGAAGATTGAATATAAGCACCTGATAGTGGTTGTTGGTCACACGTGACTTTGGGGTCAGTAGCTGCACGAAGAAGGCAAAGGGAAAAACTTAAGATAGTTGTACGTTCGAATCATGCCTAATCATTAAGACACATAGCCGTTCAATTGAAATCAGTTGTTAAATTGTTTCTACAACCTGCTGCCATATGCCAAGACGAGATCCAGCTACCCGGAACGTCGTCATTGGTCGTCTGCTGGTTGGTGAATCACAGAATGCAATTGCTACACTTTATCATGTCCACTGGAGCACGATTTCTAGGCTCTTCCAACGGTACCAGCAATCCGGTTCAACAGCTGACCGTCAACGTTCTGGTCGACCTACGGTCACAACAGAAGCCCAAAATCGCTACATTTGGTTACCTGTTCTGAGAAAACACAGAAACCGCATCAAATGTCCCAGGTCTCCAGAGAATATCGGCACCGAGTCTAGAAACCGTCTCTGTCAAAACGGCTTCTGTGACAGACGTCCTTATTTCGGCGTAGTACTGAGATACCAGCATCGACGTGCAAGTGTACATTGGTGCAACAGATTAAGTGGCTGGAACCTGCAAAACAGGAGTCTGGTTTGGCGATGAATCCATATTCCAGCTGCAGAGAAAAGATGGTCGTACACGTGTGTACAGATGCCGGAATGAGCGGTTCGCAAGGAACTTCGTCCTTGAGGTCGATAATTTCGGCAGAGTATGGGGATAATGTGGGGTCCCATATCCTGCGCACGAAAAACTCAACTGGTGCACATCCTTGGCAAACTTAACGCCGCTCGATACAGAGCTGAGGTTTTGACATCACACATGCTGCCCTGAATGGACCGCTTTAGAGAAGTTTTTCGGCACGACAACGCTCGGCCGCACACAGGTCATGCTACTTTTGTGAGTGTCTAAATAACCAGAACGTAAAGGTGTTTCCCTGGCCGTCGAAATCGCTGGATTTGAACCCAATAGAACATTTGAGGGAAGATTTGGATAGACGCGTGCGCAGTCGATATCCAGCGCCGCAAAAAGACAGTGAAAATCTTGACAGTGTAACCTAATATACAACCACGTGTCTTTGGCCACCATTTTTGTTTTAGGTGTAATACAATTTCAAAGGTTAATAGCTGCTTGCCGGAGTTAAATATTTTTGAAGACTCGTTGCGAGCGACCGTAAAGTTAAGCAATGAAAGTAATAAGGTGTCCGCTAGCTCTGAGAACATGAGGTCAGCATCACGCCCCTCCAATCACCAGCAGGGAGATTATGAAAAGTTATCAGAATTGAATGGCTTCTGACAATGACATCGTGTCAACTTATACATATCAGTATTGTTTCTTTGTAGATGTACACAATTACAGTAAATTTCGGCTTAAGAGACCAAAAACTGTTCTATAATATAAAGTAAATGTCAGCTTATATGTTTCATAAAATACCGCTAATATAGACACACATTTTATCGTCTGGCGAAAGTCCATTTTTTTGTATAAAAACAAATGATATAAATGGATTCGATAAAGTAATTGAAAACAAGGTAATCTTGAATGAGTATAAATCACTGGAGCTGTTCAGTCTTCATCTAAAAACTAGACACGTTATTTGTGGTAATAAATTTTGGTTAGCTGAATATAAACATCTCATCAAACGGATCGATTAGATCAGGATAAATGCGGATCAAATGTCACCGGTCAATGATATCAGATATATGAGAGTTAAGCTGGGATTAACTTAACCACACAGTTACAATTCCGGTTCACGACTCCATTAGTAGTTAGGAGAACATGTTATATGAGAACTTCAATTAACCTTTACGTTACCCAACATGTTGGCTCGGTTTTATAGGATAAAAATATATGATTTATGATATATGAGTTTCTGATTGGTGAAAAAACAAAAGAACATATGATTTGTTCTGTGGCAAAATCCTTTATACTCTCCTTTAAAAAATCCATACGACCATTCTCCATTTTCTTCTTAATTACCAATATTTTCTGGTGGTTTGGAAATGTAAAATACGTCATTTGTGGGTTCATATTACGCAGTGATTACTTCTATTTCAACAATGACTTGAACAATGCATGGTAAAAATATTGGATACGCCCTTCCCAGTGGAATGATTAGATGAAATAAAGGTCATGTAGGCAGGTATGGAACTAGTATTGTAGTGGATGTAACAAAATGGAGTTTGACACCACAAAATAGCTTCATTGTTTCAAGAAGCATGGCTAGCTCTGTATCCGGTGGAATTGTGGAACCTTTATTATTGAACTTTGTCATTTGTACCATGGCCGTATAATAAATTATTGGTATTAAATAACATCACATGGAACATCGTCTACGAGTCGCTCTCTTGTCCTGACAGCGCCTAGACAACACACTTCTCTCATGTATATAGATATATAAAGCAAACCATATTACCTCTAAGGATTGGCATATTTACAATATGACGATGAGTACGGGGTACCACCGATTCACAATCTCTTCAACTCTCCAATGTTGTTGCAGGGTTTGTTGTGTTCGACTGAACAAACTCTTAAGACAAACATATTAGATTAGGCAAGGAGAACGTCTTCATATCTCCTTCCTTGGAGACCTTATCCGTATTAATGACTTCCAGTGTGGATTTCTACCGAATGGCGATCATTAGCAAAGGCTGCTTGGGAGTTAACCGTCTGAGCAATAATCTCATGGACTTTTTCATCAAGAGAAAGTTTTACACTTTACACACTCTGTGTTACCTAGGATGTACAAATAAAGGACAACTCTATAAGATTAATGATCCAATTGCGTGGTCTGCGGTGCTAGATTTATGTTAGTATATGAAAGTCATTGGGATTATTGTGCTTCCGATGGTGGGGGATGAACTTATACAGTCCCCAGAGCGGGAATAAACGGAGCGTTATGGTGTTTTCTTTCGGCGATGATCATCTTTCCGATTATTAAATTGTAATGTATATATTACGTCCACAGTTTTGTTTCTATCTTGACTAAATGTCATCTTTGGGTTCAAACAGGGTCGAACATTAAGTCATTCTTTCAGAATATATTTGACACATTTAGACCTTTTCGACGCTTCATCCTTCTTATAGCCCCTCCTTTATAATTTTGCAGGCCATTATGCTAGAAAGATTAAGACTTTTATCGAAAATACCCACAGTTATTAGTTTTTCGGAAAGTTGAAATGTCTTCATTTTCTTTGTTTATATACATGTAAAGAAAAAATAAGTTTGCTAACCATGGTGCGTGCGCCGTTTCAAATGCAAGGAGTAAATGAAATAATTGTTACAAAGGTCAGGGTTACTGAGTAATTAATGTAACAAATGTATTTAACTAGAGAAATGCGCGTTAATACGAATAGCATGACAAATGCGTACTATCCAGTGAATAAAAAAGCACAGATGAAATAAATGTAACAAAATAAATTTGAAACCAACAAACCAAAGTGACTGAACTAAGTCACCGTGTCCGTGGCCGTATAATAAATTATTAATAAATCAACACCTCCAGCAACATCGGCTGAGATGCCCTTTTGATCTGAACAGAAAGCTTATTATTGTTGATATACAACCCAATAATTTGTCCATTGAGTTTCATGGCATGTCACGCTCGTCTAACTATTTGTTGTGCCGTTTCCCTGACAAACAAATTGCTAGACACTGGTAATGTTCTTGAGACTGTCCAAACCATTAGGTTTAAGCCAAGACGCCTTTCACGATGGTTGGATTAAGTCAGAAAACGTGCTCGTATCGTGGCTATGCCCTTTCTTTTCCATAGAGACCTAATCCCAATTAATCTTTTACATTGTGTATTTGTACCTGATGAAGATATTCAGAATTAAGTTAATGGGAAGCTAACAGCCTGATAAATAAGCTCATTGATTTGTTGTGCCCCTTTCTACTCTAGTGGAAAGTTTGTACTATTTTTACTGTGTTAAGGATAATCTAACCTCCCTACAGATTGTTTTTTTACATTTCGCCGTTTGACTTCTTAACTACTGTGAATTTTGCAACACATGTAAATATATTCTGAGTCGTCTTTTTTCTGCAGAACAATAATAAGTAATTTTTTTTAAAACTTACAGTAAAAACAACTTGCATAAAAAGTAAATATTTGATACCTCTTTTTTAAATTCTCCTTCCTTTTACAACATTTACGTCAAATTTTCAATTTTACATCAACGTTATATGAACCATAATGGGTGTGTGGTTAAACTATCGTAACTACATGCAATACTAGTTGGCGTTTATATGTGTGTGTGGTTAAACTATCGTTAACTACATGCAAAACTAGTTGGCGTTTATATAACGGCACTGTTCTATAAGCCAAGTATTACAATCTGGGATTTGCATTTACAAAAAATAATGACTTTAAACTAGATAATTTAAGTTGTTCTATCGAATTATGGTGCAAGCCCGATATGCGTCCAGCTAAATTCTTGTCGCCTAAAATATTGAACAATCGGCCAACTTTCAGCCAGCATAAGGTTATTTCCCTGTATCATTGGATATAATAAGTCAGATCTGATCTGTTTCACTACTTCCAAGTCGTATCCTAAAATAAACCACCTAGCTTTGGTGAATTCTAAGTCGAATAATGCTAATGGATGAATTATTCTACGAATATTTTGGCGATAAGAGATTTGCACATTTCCACCACATTAACCTGTAACGTGTATAAATATCTTCCGTTATCTATTTTTGCCTTAGGGTGATCAGTGTCAATGAGCGCTTGGGTAGAGATTGACTGATTTAGCATCAGTTTATCTAGCGGATCATGCCATTGCTAAGTGAGGCAATTTGACATTTAAACAGTTTTGTACTTTGTATTTCTTTTCTCTGATGGTTTCAGGGTATACTTGAGATTAGCGATATCTGCTTTGTTCATCTCTGTATTTATTGCATCAAGGTGAACTTCGCTAGGCAATTCGTATCAGTTTGTGTTGGTAAACAGGTACCAAGATGAACACTTGTTAAATAATTGTGTCAAATTCGAGATCTGATGCTCGACAATAAGCACAATCCTTTTCTAACAAACTCATATGGGGATTTATTTATAACCGACGAAGTCTGTGACCGACCTGTCTGCCATGCTGTGTAATAGAAATAAAAAAAAGATATACAAGATAGGGAGCAATACACACTTGCGTGTTCTGTATAGGACCTTATCTGACTTGTCCTGTCCTTAGATTCGGATAGGGTTAACTTAACACCAGAACAGATGCTAAAAAGCATCTACATTTATATCTCAATATGTTGCAGATGTGGCGTGAAGTGAATAGATTTATGATTCAGTTTATGATAGGTGACTGCACATTTTCTTTTCTTCAAGATGCTCGATTGACGAAGTTATTTTAAATTATTACCCGATTAGTGCATATTTACCGGGTAAAAAATGAGTTCTTAATGTTATAGTTTTAATGTCAAGTACTTAGACAAACATGTTACATCTGCTGACTCAACGCGGTGAAGTTGACAACGAAGTGACAAACGATTATTTACTTCTTGGATAAGAACCAAGAGAGCCGTCCGATTGTTCAATTGTTCTAGTCATTTAAAAAACCAGGAAACGTTCTGGAATAGGGAGACAATAAAAGTACATGCCAGTTTTTATAAAGTATAAAATACCGTTTACATGACAGAATTAGGCATCTGGTGCAGGTCCAGTTTTCCTACAATAAACAACCAAGATAAATGGATTCGATAAAGCAATTGTGAACAATGTAATACTAACAACTCAAATCGCCGGAGTTGTTCAGCGTCCACGTAATTTGTAGTCCTTAACTTTGATTAGCCGAAGCCATAAGATCTGGATAAATGTGGATAAAATGCCATCGACCTCTATCAATGGTATCAGATGTATGCTACTCTCTGTGTTAACTAGGATATTCAAATAAAACACTACTTTACAATATTTATTATCCAATAGCGTGGTATGTGCTTGTCAGATAGTATGAACTTTTAGCCAACAGTCTAGGGGAAATAAACGAAGAGTTCTGGTGTTTTCCCTTGACAATGATCAGCATTCGGATGATTAAATTGTTATTTCCTTTCACAGTTTTGTTCCTTCCTAGAATTAATTGTCATCCTTGTGTTTTATCAACATCCAACATTAAGTCTTTCCTCTGGAATATATTTGACATTTTTCTTATTTTGTTGACTCTTCATCCTTGTTAAGTTTACACATCACTATGATAGAGTAGCACAATGCTTTTATCGAAAACCCCATAGTTGTTCGAAACGTAAACATGTTTCTTGTCTCTGTTCATCTAAAGTAAAGAGAAACAGGAAGCCGATACGTTGTGATGTCTGTCTTGTCCCGTGAGTATCTTGTATCTGTCCTGTGATGTTTTTGGTGTCAGTGAGTGGTTGCCTTCACCCATTTTGCTGGCACGCCTTCGCGTGAGGGATAAGTGACAATAGTATAGTATAGTAACAATGGTCAATTAGCCTTTTCGAGATGAAGGAGTAAATTAAATGAGTGTTACAACGGTCAGGGTCAATGTCCCATAAATGCAATGAAAGTGATAACATGGAGTTTGATCCTCAAGACACATTTGTGTTATTTCAAGAATCATGGCTAATGCCTACTTTCCAGTGAAAAAAATACTGAAGATAAAATAGATGTTCTAGTGAAAAGTGTTGCGCTATTTTTTCGCTGCGCTAACTAGGATATGTAATTAACACTTCAGCGTATTTCTGTATAATGTTAGTAAATAAAAATTATTTACACGGACATGTCCTAAATGACCGGATATTAACTTTTATACAGAGATGAAATCAACGAAGACCTCTGCATGATGTTTGTCTTGACAAAGATCTGCATTTGGATTATTAATTTGTTATATAGCAGTATATCTTCTTTTAAATAATTTTTTTCTCCTGAATTTGTTGTAGACATTTTGATCCTTTTCGATTCTTCATTTTGCTATACCCTCGTCTTTATAATTTTACACGTCCTGATTATTCAAATCCAACAATGAAAGAAACACAATAGGACTCTACAGGTTCAAATTCTATGACGAATAAAGTGTTACGTGGATTGAAAAATGGAAGTTTATTTTGTAAAATTGTTTCGGTCACATTTCGGCATGAATCGGATCTCACTGTGTGATATTTTGTGTGATTCCCGTGACAACAAACTCTGATAGATATCACTGTAGAACCTATATTAACCAAAGCGATTTTGTATGCACAAGGCCAATGGTTGCTTTCCTCTATGAATATTTTCGCGCTCAGACACTTGGACCTTTCCAGCACACTAACGAATATTCTGTATAAATATCTCCAGTTATCTACTGTCGCCTAAGGCAGCTCAGTATTAATGGCCTCTTGGTTAGTGATTGACTAATCTGGTGACAGTGTCAGACGTAATATCCTTTGATCATGCTACTGCTAAGTGTGAGGTATTTTGCCGCTTTGACAGTTTTGTGCTTTGCATTTCTTATCCGTGATGGTTTCAGGGCAAGTTTGAAACCCAAGACATCTATCCCTGTAATCATCGCATCAAGTTTATTCATCCGATGTTAGATCAACAGGATGAAATCCCAATTACAGATCATTGGCCAGCATTATTGTAGGAGAAAACTGGGAAGTAAATAAACCCAGAAAACCGACCTTCCGCTGGTTGCTGGCATACCAACCCACATTCGGTCCGCGGATTCGAACCCGCGACCCCAGAGATGAGGGGATAAGTGGCAAGAGGCATACACTCACTAGAGCATACGCTCTAGACCACTCCGCCACGGAGGCCCCTAGAGAAAGCGAATCAGTTTGTGTTTATAAACAGTACCATGATAGATACTTGTCAACGTATGGAGTCTGACTTTAAAGGAGATGCTCGAGTATGATCACAATCCTGTCCCCGACACAGTTTTATTATTTTGATTTATTTAGAAGCGACGAAGTCTGTGACCGACTTTTTGCCGAGGAATAGTAGTATAAATTAATCACTGCCAAAATAGGATTGCCAATCAATGGTTCATGCTTGATGAACACGGCAGATTACTTTCATAAAATCATATACTCTAGAAGAGTCGACTGTACCCATGTAATTATATTTACTGGCTTGTCACCCGCATCGCGTGTCAATTGTGGAATCTTTATTTCACCATGTAATGCCATCCATATCTCAGTTTGAAGTATACACTTATTACACCGTCAGGTACGTAAGTGCAAAATAAAATAATAAAATCTTATAAAATAACCAACATTGATTTATAGTATATATCATGTTTTTTTAAAAGCACTTTATATACACTATGTGTTACTACTACATGATGT
>JAVFBW010183830.1:0-10567 GCA_034783835.1 Mopalia ciliata
CCAACACGGCACATGCTACAGTGGACTACCTCGCCAACAACCACTTCAATGTCCTCCCATGGCCCTCCAAATCTTCGGATTTGAACCATATCGAGCATCTATTGGACCAAATCGATAGACAATTGCTTCAGCGCCAAAATCAACCAGTGACCCTTGATTAGCTGTTCCACATGTAGCAGGAAGAGTGGGGAAGAATTCCACAGAGGAACATCCAACGATTGATTCGTTTCATGCCCAGGCGATGTCGCACAGTTCTGGCTGCACGGGGTGGTCACACAAGGTATTGACTTTGGCTCCACCTGGTGGACAGTTGTGTAAGCAGATTGGGCTGTAAATTTCGAGACGGGTGTTCCATACGCCAGTGTGTCATTGAGCTGAATTTCATATATGTACATTGATGACATGGGGATTTCAATTCATTTGAATGCCATATATGTCAACTCTAAAAATTCTCTTTTGTGTTTCTTTTTTTTGAAGAGTGTATATTGCTTTAAAATAACTGATATGGCATTCAATAAATGCTCATTACTACGCTAGCCAAATATAATGTTATAGTTTGTAATTTCAAGTGAGGTGTTTTTTGCAATACTGATAAGATCTTGTAACTTGTGCCACATTCCCTTGGTATTATACTTTTAGCACAATTATCGACCGCTTCAACGTTTCGTTTGTTTTCATTTGATTTCAAGTAGGCCTACTTCTAAAAATAGACCTCTCCAATGGCTTCCGAGGGATAGCGTATACATGTAGCTAGTTATCGTCCAGTGTTAATAATGTTTATCTCTCCAGGTTTAATCATAACATTATAGCCATATATATGGTAAATTTCAACTTTGTGTCGTGCTGGAGAACTGTATTTTTTTCTCTCGACTATGATCGTTTTATCCGCAAAAGTTGTTTTTTTTTTAATCGGCATTTCTATGGATGGACAAATTAACTTATAACCAAGAGTTGTAGAGTTAACTTATGACCCAAAGTTATCGATATGAACGATTCTACATCGATTATTATTATTAGATAATAACAGAAAAATTTAAAATATTTTTAAAAGAAATGTCGATATTGATAACTATCTAGTACCAATATCAGTAATACAGTTATCCTTATCGGTAATTCATTTATTGATATGGAAAAATGACTGGGAATAATTTATACAAATAAAGGTAATGGACAAGTTGACGACCCAAACTCTTTATTATAGGTGTAATTAAAAAAACAATCCCATTGATATAGAACGTGCTATTTTCACGACTCTATGGCGCCGTGTATATCTCTACGTATCACTGGCAGTTAGATGTCTCTGGTGAAGACCAACGATCAACACCGAACAATTCTGCGACAACAGCGTACCGCCAAACTAACGTCTGGCAGTCCAGTGTCAAATCTATATTCAAACTAGCTCTCAACGCTGTTTCAGCACCAGGAGATGTCATTAAAAAGCACACAAAAGCCTAGGCGCTATTAAACCTGGCATAATGCTCAACAGCCAAACAGCTTTATATGGTGGCTGATTTCTGCCAGCGCATCGTAGATATTCCCTTTGCGTTTTTTTTTTAAGAAAATGAAGTGATTATTTTCTAAAATCGAAATACACGTTATTTTGTGTTCGCTTCACTTACATTTATTTTTATGTTGTCCCTTACAGGTTTTATGTTCACTCTCTGGAATTATGTTCACTCTAAAAAAGCGATGGACCAAAATGCCGTTGTGTCATGCGCAGAAGCCATTATGGATTGGCATTTCAGTTTAAAGACTATTATAAAGCGATGATAAGACCCTTTACAGAGTTGGCAATATACAACTTGAACCACAGTTTCGCAATGAATAAAATATTATCGGTACAAAAGACACATTTAAGATAATTATTACATACACAATAATAAAGTTTATATGTCTGTATACATCAATTTATATGATGATTGAGCAAGGTGAACTACGTTTTGAAAACGTATGTATCTGTTTGAGAACAGTCTAAGATAAATATACAATTATATTGTTATTCTATATTTAATTGTAGCGGATCAGTCTGGTGGTGACGGGCGTCATGGGCTTTTTTCGTCGTTCACGTTATGTATATAGAGCGTCTAGGGGCTTCTATTATCAACTTATATACATGTATGTATACTATATGGTTCCAGTCACACTATAAAATGTTTATATATACAAAGACTATAGCAGCTCAGTCATTGACGGCTGCAATTAATAGCATATACAAAAATTCGAATCACGAATAACGACAAAAAACCTGGATTTGTTACTGAACTCATAAAAGTTTAAGATGCCTTGAAAATAGTGCGTCTCATATATTTTGTTTCTTCTATTTATCACATCATGTGTCTCACCCATATGCCAGATTGATAAGAACCTGCGAAATATATATCAACACGAAGTAAGATTAGTAGGCCGACAGGCTAACCACCAAACCACGCCCACTTCTAAAATATATATTCCAAAATTAATGCCTTCCAGCTCTGTATAATAGATTTGTTTTTCAGCTTTGATGGTGCTCTAACAATATATCTGCCGGAAAGGAGCGTCTTCCCACCCCGTATTGTGTACACAAAGATAGGCTCTGACCAATTCTTCTAATCACAAATAACGAGAACAAACGGGATTCGTTACACCGGCTTGTACACAATTCGTGATGGGAAGACGGTCCTTCAATGCAGATAAGGCCTATCACCATAGAGCACCATCGACCTTTGTGAGCTGAAAAATAAATCTACTATACAGAGCGGGAAGGCATTAAATTTGGCACATATATTTTTGAAGTGGGCGTGGTTTAATGGTAAGCGTGGCGGTCTAATAATGTTACTTCCATGTGAGGTACAGTTCATGGGTTCTTATCTGAATGTTGCCATCTGGCATGTAAGTGAGACCCATGATATGACTCCGCCAAATCGATGGGAGGCAGTGTCTTAGTAGTTAGCTAGTGCGCTTTCTGAGCCTACTTCGACATACCATTCACAGGATCGAGTCTGTCTGTCGACCCTCAGGTATATGAGTGAGTCTCAAGATATGGCTCGTCGTCATAAAAGCGAAATACCTTTGAGTACGACGTTAAACTTCAATCAAACAAACAAACAAACAAACCAATCCGGGGGTTGTTTTTACAATACTACCGATTGTCCATCGTATTTAAGCAAGGACGAGTGTGAAGTGGACACTCCGTGGTGATGCAAGTGAAACTACATCGTTAATTACAACGTTAAACCCGAATAAAGAAAAGAAACGAAGGTAGATTTGAGACGCACCATCAATCCTTGCGTTTTTTGTGAGTTAGTGGCTGTTGTTCTCTATACCACAATGGGTTGGCAGACACTCATTCCCAAAGAGATATTTCAAAGCACCATCAAACTTTGAAAGCTGAAAAAACAAATATACTATATACAGAGCGGGAATCCGTGACGAATTTACTTATACAACGACGGATTGTCCACTTTACACTGCACCTAGCCTTGTAACGGTGGAAAATCAGGAGGAAACGTTGCAAAAACCACCCCCGCGATTGCCGGAGCCACATGTGACTCGCTCATTCCTGATGGTCGACAGGCGGTATTAGTCCGGTGAACGGTTCATCGAAGATTGCTCGGTTCAGTAAGAGCACACGCTACCACTAAGACACGACCTCGGGCCTCATATATTTTATAAACGGCCGAGGTTTAGTGGTAAGCGTGTCGGCCTACTAATTTTACCTCGATGTGATGTACAGTTCACGAGTTATTATCCGTCTGTTGCCATCTGGCATATGAGTGAAACATGATGGGACTCCGGCAATCCGTGGGTTGTTTTACCATGTTTCCTCCAAATTTAATAATATATAAGATATATCTATGCTTTGTAAGTTCAAGCGGTACTCTACTAAATAAACGATTTTCTGGCTTTATTTATTTGTTGTTATTAAATTTACTGGCTGTTAAATAATTACATTCTGAGCTTCAAACTGCACGGTATGTTTTTCTGGTGACATCATTTTAATTTGCAATGGGTTGAAATGTTATTATTTACAAAGATATACATTTCTTCAAATTAACCGCTCTGGCAAAGAGATGTCGACTAATATAAAAAGCGCCACGGTGTATACGCATACATTATCATACTGTGTATGTGGCTACTGACTACGGACTGATGTCACACTATATTTAAACGGATCTATACTTAACAACCCCAGACTACCTGCATGTAAGATGACACCAACACTCAAAGTTGAATTTGATGTATCTTCAATACAATTGTCACAACAGGTTTATAAGATTAATTTACACATAGAACATGTTGGCCTATCTGTTGTTTAGCTTTTAGCTTTGATGCAAATTTACTGAAAACGATGGCCAGTTGATATGCTAATCGATTGGCTTTTAGCATTTTCATATAAATCCAAAACACAAACGGTAGTATCGGTTATTATTGTACTTGCAATGTTGCTGTGTGGGTCGTTATGTAGTGTATATTATTTATTCTAGACCGACTGGAAGTTTGCCTATTCTTTCGTTGGAATTTTCACCTTCCTTCCGGAGAAGTTTCCATTTGATTCAACTTCCCCTCCTTGTTATGTGGTAAGTAATATTAGCATACTTAAGGCAAAAGGCAGTTCACTGAATTTGTGGTTTTTCATCGAATGTAGCGACATTTTCTCTTTTTGAGCTATTACTTTTTTATTCAACTTTAATACAGGCTTGACGACTTAGTTCAACGAACAAAATTTACAGTACCTTGTATACGTGTACTTACCAAAATGGGTTGATCTCGAAAATATTGGACTAACTGTTAATAGACCATTTAAATAGCTACATTTTTAAGTTTAGACAATATCGTTTCCAATTAAGGTGGTCGCATTTGGCATAAACTGCAAGAAAAAGTTGTGCAAAATGCTCAGCAAACGAAATTGCTTATTATTTTATCACGATTTCCGTATGTTGAAGAGCAGAAGTCCACAGGAATCGTTCTAGGAAGCAAAATGTTGGAAAATACTTTTATTTCAAAGACTTATTCTAAATACGAACTGTTTTTTCGTTGTTCTGAGAAATAAAAAGCCAATGAACCAACTTTCGGTAACCAATAAAGTCCAACTATAACATCCACTATATTTTTATTATTATTTTTGAAAACGACACACGGCATTATATATGAATGCCCGATGCTCTGGACCATCTGTCATGTCATTTGGGATCTCCTTGAGTAAGACTTTAAACCCAATTAAACAAAAGTATCACACAGTGCTTAACTTCAATAACCGGGACAGTTGACTGAGATAATTGTTTGGTTCTCTAAAACCATCCAGATGTAAATGTTTGTTTTTCCACCAATGTATGTGTTAATGACTTGCTATTACTTTTGCCAATTTAAACTTATTTACAGAAAAGCTAGATACATGTAGTAAATTTTAAATGTACAAATTCCTAACTCCTCACTAAAAACACTAAATAGGAAGATGTGTATATATCTATATATATTTAATCCGATGCACATTGCCGCAATCAAACATATACTGACCAATTGTAAACAATGTCTGACTGTTCCTTCTATTAGGTAAGCAATGATTGTCCTAATACCACACGTGTAAAACGTAAAGGACTTATCAGTTCAGCAAATTTTGAAACCCAAATCTCACTTGTTTCCATTGCATGGTCGTGTGGTTTAAGGCAGTTTTTCGGAAGGCTGGTACTGCGTTACTACTGTCTTCACTTAAAAAAAGTCCCCGTGAGGGAGCGGATGTGCCATGCATGGCCCTGCAGACTGCTCCCTCGGCTTCCTCAGTGGATCGTAAGAGGCGAGAAAAGAGGTTGCTTTCTGTTGCCCTGGTGTTCGCAGAGCTAAAGGGTAACGGTAGGCAAATTTGTTTGTAATGTTCTGTATTTTATCAGAGTGAGCCTTGCTCACTGTAGCACTTGTTATTTTTGTTGCATTATTTTAATTTAAATACTTGTCTTCAAATATTAAACAATAAAGCATGAATATCAGAAATACATATTCCAGATTGTTAAATGGTGAGCAAGTATAATTACCTACACACACATCGCTTGGTAATTACAAGATGTTGAAATCCCTAAACTCATCTTGTCTTTAATACAGTGTTAATATCATTCTTAAGCATATTTCTCGCATATGTTTAATACAGATGAGCACTGCGTTCAGCTGGTGGGAGAGGGTATTGTAGAGAAGCTGGTCTCTTTACTCCAGCTACCCACAAAGAGGGAATCTAGTGTGACATTACAACATGCTGTACTGAGTGCTCTAAGGAATCTCGCTATCCCAGGTAAACTTTATACTGGCCGATACTCAAATGGCAAATAGTCAAACAGAAATGTATGTTTCTTTCTTGGATTAGGTGTGTACCACCTAATTTAAGTCATTTCACTCATAGGACAGTGTGCCTACACAGACAGTCAAGACACTATACTTAACTTTACTGGAAAAAAATAATTGTAAGATAGATAGGAAACACAGGACATGGGTTGCTAAGCTAGGTCTTATAAATTACGTCTTGTAAGCTATGTCTTCTTGCCTATTGGTTGTCTCTTTAATCCTACATTGTGCATGAGAAATTGTATTTTGCTAAAAAAAAAATGGCAAGTGGTTAGTTGGCCTGCTTACTAATCATACTTCAATCTACTGTCCCCAGGTGTTAGGCCACCTGTTGACCACGATGTGGCTCCTGCCATCACAGGGGTTGTTTTCACAAGGTTTCTACCTGGTTTTCCACCGTATTTAACAAAGGAATGTGTGAAGTGGACAATCCATCATCATATAAGTGAAATACACTCGAGTATGACGCTAAACCCCAATCAAACAAACAAATAAAAATCAGTTTAGAAAAGACACAAGGGATACAACTCTGTATCTAACAGCTGCATATTATGCTGTAAAGAATTATTCCCCTTTATGAAGAATGCACAGTACATAAAATAGTTACTCTTGTGCCAAAGATGAAAGGCATTTAAACTCTTAAGGTGCAAACAAAATAGAAGGGGTAGAAATAGATTTTAAGAGAATTTTATCTGACATTTCACGTTGGTCAATAGCTCAGGCTTCATTTAAATTAATGTAGCCATTTTTTTTTTTTTTCTAGCTATTAACAAACCAAATCTGGTGAAGATGGGAGTGATAGATACAGTACTGTCCTTAACCAATACGGAGATATCACCTGTTATATTTAAACTATTGGGTGTTCTCAGAATGATGGTCGATGGACAAGGTAAGTTAGTGCAGAACTCAAAAGTTATGGGTTGGATTCCGATACAGTTCTCAGTGAAATTTTCTGAAATAGAATCTGTTCACATCCCAAAAATAACAAAAAATTCTGTCAAGAATCACATTTTAAGAAAAACAAAAATTATTCCAAATTGCTTAAGAATTTATGGTAATTACAAGATGACAAATCTTACCATTGTTTTTAGTTTGAAAGAAAGGAAAATATTTTCATCAGTCATTTATTCTATAAATGTTCATATTTAACACGGAAAAACTTGTTTGCACAATTTGTTCAATAACTAATGATGATTTCTGGTCTTAAAACAGAATATCAGAAATGTTTGTGATGGCTGTTGTTTTAATGTTTGTCCCATTCATGACAATAAACACTGTTATTTTATCTGTTTCAGAGGATGCAGCCAAGTCATTAGGAACGGACAAAGATTTTATGAATAAGCTGGTTGATTGGTGTTGTGTAGAGGAACACGCTGGGGTTAAAGGTTAGATTCAAAATTCTCTGTACAATACTGTTTTATATTATTTATATTAATTTTAACTTTTTACATCACAATTGATTTTCTAATTGGTTTTGCCTAACAAAGCCTGGCAGGTACATATACCCAGCAGTGTAGCATGAATAAAGATGTGACATCAAATGATATTTCTGATGATGTATTTTGAAAATAAAACATTTTTTGTTCGATATCAGTATAGAAACAAATAATATCAAAAGTCCTCTGGCTAAGGGCAGTTTGTTTGAATAGTAGCAATGGTAACACGGCGTAAAACACCAATCAAGCAATCAATCACTCAAACATTAAAAAAAAATGGTAATTTTAAAAAAGTCTATCAGTGACATGTAGACAATGTAAATATTTGTTCTTTAAAAAATATTTCTTACACAATTCATTTCAATGAATTAGGTGATTTATTATTTATTTTTAAATAATTTACTTATTTTTTTCTTTTTTATTGTGTTTTCCAATGAGTGTTAGTTTTGTTAAAATTAACTGACCTTATTTTTCTTTAGGTGAAGCAACTCGTTTACTCTCCTGGGTGGTAAAGAACAGTAAGAGTACAGATGTGATGAAGATATTGACACGATCCGGGGGAATCCCACACCTGGTCACCATGGTCCAATCAGAACACTCTGTTATGCAGAATGAGGCTCTCGTGGCCTTGACCCTCATCACATCAACTATATTAGGTAACATTTACTGATGTCACTGTTTTCAAAATAGCTGTGTGCCCGCGGCTGTAGCTTACTGTTTAGCGAGTGCGCTTTCTGAGCCTGCTTCAATGTACCGTTCACAGGATAGAGTCCGTCTGTCAACCCTCAGGTATATGAGTGAGTCACAAGATGTGACCCGTGAAATCATGGGTGGTTTTTATGAGGTTTCATTTCGGTTTTCTGCTGTAATAAGACAAGGGACAATGTGAAGTGGACAATCCATCATCATTTAAGTGAAATACCCTTGAGTACAAGGTTAAACCCCAATCAAACAAATGAAGAAATTAAAATAGCTGTGTGTAAAATCATAAATGTCATAGGAGTGTGGTTTTGGATTGTACATGTATGAACATAAGGGACCAGACAGAATGGCCATGTTCTCTCAGGTCTATTTGAGGTACAAAGCCCATGTTTGATGACGTTTTGTTTTCGCTCTTGCAGCCCTTGAAACTCCTGTAATGTCCATAGCAGGGGCTTAGCCAGAAATCAAAAATATGATGTCCAAACTGATTATTTTGCTTTATTTTTCTAATAACTGGGTGTCCTATTTTGACAGTTTTCCAATTTCCAGCAAGTTAAAGTTTCTTAAAACAGGGTGTCCAAATGAGTCAATTGTTTATTTCAGGGTGTCCACTTGGACAGGTGTCCGTCTAAGCCCTTGGACTATACTTATATTGAAATCCCATGATTACATGATGGGGCATGTTGTGTTTTGGATAAAATCAGCATTTAATACAGTCTTGTGATTGTCTTTTCTGCTTGTTAGCTTTTAAAGACAGTCTGACCAATCAAATGTTCAGCTGTGTGATTATTTGTGTTGTAGAAGTATGTATGGTTCCCCTAAAGGAGTCTGACCTGGTAGAAACACTCGGTTGTATGTTAAAGGAGACAAAAATACAACCTGAGATTCTGTGTAACTGTTTAACACTCCTGAAATTCATCTCTTCAAACGGTGAGTATTGCCACATAATTAATGGTTCTAGCCCATATAAAAGTTTTAACGCTCATAGAAGTTCTGTTCGTATGAACATTCTGTTTATTATATTAACTGTTTTTTTTTTAAATTATTTTTGTGTGTTGCGTTGGGGGACAGGGAAAGGTTTTTTAAAAAACTCAAAAAAATGACATAATTGTAAAGTTAAAGTTTCCTTCAAAAAAAGACATGTTTTTTTTTGTCTTTTTTTTTACATGTCTTGATGATATTGCACAAGTTCAAATCCAAATAAAACTATTTTGTATTGTGATTTATACTTCGGTTTTGAATTTTTGAAAAAAGGCATTAGGACAACAGCATCTCAAAATCAGAAATATATTTCGATTTTATTAATTAGGCTTAGTTTTCCTAGATCCTTTTGGAACAAAGGCAAAATATAATAGTAAAGAGAACAACAAAAAACAGAAATTTTTCTGTGACAATGTTTAGCAGTTATTACCTAGTATATACTGTAGTGTTCACTGTTGAATATGCACTTATCCTCTTGATTGCTGTGGTGCGTGGTCCCTAAGTGTGCGTGTTTAGACTGTGTGTTTGTGTGTGTGTTTCAGCCATTCTCTCCAGTCCACCGATGATACAATGTAGTCTCCTGGCCTGTACTGGCCTCGGCCAATCTAACAAGAGTAGGTCTAGTTGTCGCCTGCTTGTTGTTCATGGAATTCCTGTTTGTTGTCGGCTGTCTGCAGATTGTTGCATGTTAAAAATGTGTGTTGTTTTACAATGTATCATATTGATTAGACTATTGTACGTGTTGACTGTTTTAGTTGATGCAGATGTATTTTATGTATGTACTGTTTTAGATAGTACACGGATTGTAAGAACCTCTATAACTATGTGATGTGCTTAAAAATATATAGTCTGCTTTGTGTATTCAATAGGACGTAATTTTACCATCAAAATGTTTGTGAAGTTTTTTTTTGTATGTGATTTTCTTCGCTGGGACCCTTGTCTGATAGTTGAAAACTACTTTACATGTAGATTTGTTAATCGTTTTTTAATGAGGTGTTAATTAAATGATGTCTTTAATATTCTAATCTGAATGCCCTCTGACTGTCTTAAATTAGCTATATAGGAGGATTATTTACTCCAACCAAGGAAAACACTTTAATATTCTAATCTGTATGCCCCATGACTGTCTTAAAGTAGCTATA
>JAVFBW010183841.1:0-10567 GCA_034783835.1 Mopalia ciliata
GTTCTGTATTTTTGTCCGTCGTCATATAAGTGAAATACCCTTGAGTACGACGTTAAACACCAATCAAACAAACAAACTATACACTGATGGTCAGCTGCATTTAATCAGTGAGGAATGAGGATACTATTTAGTTTACAACCATTTAAATAGTTGCCTAATAGTAAACTGCTAAATGTTATTGTTTGTATAACAGTTTGTATGACAGTTTTGCATAGTGGCAGAAAAGAAAGAGAGAAAGAAAAAAACCTAACCACAAACTAAAATTTTAAATCTTTGTTGCTTATTAACAACAGTTATAAAAGATGATTGAAATGACAGAAATGTGTTTGAAGGAATGTTTAAAAATAAAAAACAGAAAATACCCAAAAAATTTTAAAATAGCAATTTACATATCATTTTTCATCATAATTATGGTAATTTTGGTGTCCAAACTGCGCAAATAAGACATATTGAAACAAATGAGTGGACAGGGGAAAAGTTTAAAACTTCCAAGTACATGTAACACAAACTTGCCGAAAACGCGCTTTTCGCAAGGTAACGAAAATTGGACGCTGACCAATACTTCAGGGCAATTGGATATCTTTGGGCAAAATCGTTTGTGTCATATTTTATTTATCGCTCTTTCTATGGCTAAAAACAACCGCCCCCAACAAAACTTTACAGTGGCATTAACAGTGGCAATGCCAAATTCTGCCACAAATGACGAGAGCTGCTGCACCATTATGACCATGACTCTGAAATGTAGAGTTACCTCCCTTTTCCTGCGTATCCCAATTCAAAGGCGACAATACGGTACGCGTATTGTGGGCAACTGTATTGATACGTATCTATAAATCCTTGAATCATTACACCCCTACATTTTACAAACTTATAACTATCCCCATAAAAGATTGATCTGCACTTGGGATTTTATCCTGTTGATCCAACATCAGGTAAATAAATCGGATAATTATATAAATGATTGTCTTTTTCCAGCGACATTAAAGAGTGGTTTCATAGCTTCACCCTTTGCATTGGCGCAGCTTTATAGGAGTGAGACAACACAACAAAAGTAGTCCATGTTATAGACACATATATATATAATGTGTTATAAGTTAATATGGACCGTCCACCACACAAATTATCAAATTGGCTGTAACAGGATAAGAAAAGCTGTCCATACACTTTTTTTCACACAACTTATCACAACTTCTAATTACAAACCATTCATTCTGGTCTGCTTATTTTTTTGTTTTCTTCCCTTTAAATCCTTCAGTGAATAACTGACACTGATATTTTAATTTTATGAAAAATTTCTTTCTCCTTAGATTTGGAGCCTGAAGAGACATCTGACTGGGAACCAGAAGACAGCTGTTTCTACTGCAAGAAAAAACTTAAATTTCTTTTTGTAAGTCACTTTGTTTTTTAATCAACAGTTTAACACACTTACTAAAAGCCTGTAGGGCCCAACAATGGTTTCCATTGTAATTTGGCAAGGAACAGTGTGAAGTTGACAATTCGTCGTCGTATCAATGAAATACCCTTGAGTATGATGTCAAAACCAAATCAAACAAACAATTGATGTACTGTGGCTTAGTGGTTAGCGATCTACTGTTCACAGGATCGAGTCCTTCTGTCGACCATCAGTTATATGAGTGATTTACATGATTTAGCTCTGGCAATTGCAGGGGTGGTTTTTACAAAGTTTTCTTCCAGTTTTTCACTGGAATCAGTCAGTGTGAGGTGATCAAGCCATCAGCATTTTTTATGAAATTGCCTTTTTTTTAAAAAAAACTTTATTTCATTATTGTACGCAGTAAGTGCGAAGCTTGTGTCGTATACATTTTCTATGGATACAGATGTTAATTAAGATGGTTGTTGACAATATGAACAAATTGACTTGATTATGATGTTAAACTGAACCAAACAAAATTGTTCCACTTTTGAAACTATGTTAAATATGTGTCACTGCATATAGCTGACACTCGAATAGGCCTACTTCATAAAATAACATCACAAAGTATTCTAACATACCCACATCAGACCATTGTCTTTTATCACATTTTAAAGTGTCAGAAGTTTATAGCCAGCTTAATTGCTACAACTATCATACTGCAAACAATTCACTTTTGCTGGAACAAAAACGGTTACATGTTTATGGTTTTTACCTGTAGTTTCTTTCAACAAATTGCTTTAACATCATCATGATATCTTGAATTATCTTTTAATTTATTGTGTTTTTAAAGATGGTTTAGTCAGATTATCGCTTTTTAAATGTGTTTAAAAACACGTTACTTTTCAAGCAAATTTTAAATGGAATTGCAAACTTGTAAAAAAAAATTGAAGCATATATAGTGTGGATTATCATTTCACATGTATTAAAAGCACATTACTTTTCAAGCAGAATTGAATGGAATTGAAAAATTGTAACAAATTAAAAAGTACATAGTCAAGTTAGTTGTTTATAAGCAGTCATACGTAAATGTGATGTAATTGTGTGGTTTTGTTGTGGTAATTTGAGGATTTAAGTGTGTTGGGTTACAATGTATGTGGTCTATAGAGTTCCTCAGTTCAAGTTATTCACCTAGAGATCTTAATTAAAGGAAATATGGAATTAAAGAATTTTATTTGGGCATATATAAAGTTAAAACCAGCTTTAAATGCATTAATGAAGGACTTGTGTTTAAATTAAGGCACTATACTAAATTATTCATGGCTTATTAAGTCTTGAATATTTAGGAAATTTTCCATATTTGAATGTCTAGTTTCTTGTTTGTGTTGTGTCATGTATGCAGATTAGAACAAAAAAGCTATAAGTTGTTTTTTTTAAAGATTTGAAGTGTTTGCATGACATGTGAAAAGAAACATTAGCGTTAAAACTCTGCATTTACCAGCACTCAAAATCTCAGTGGTTAATCTTGTGTTTGAGGCGATGTAATTTAGTGTGAACAGACACAAAAAGTGACAATGGTAAATGGTATGGCTATTAAAATTTTTTCTCTTCTTTTTTAAATGAAGGAATCTGTCAATGAGTTAGAAGAAGAAGATGTCGGGAACACAACACAGGAAGGATTAGGTAAGATTAGAGAGATTTTGCAAATATACAATGTGTTATGTTATAAAGGGGGCCTTGCTAGTGTTTATAGTTCTTACCATATGTCAAGTTGTCTCCGTCTCTTGTCATAAGGGTTAATTCCAAACTTGTCTCCATTGCAACCCCCATTTAATTACCATCACACCATCTGTTAGGTTATTAAAAACAATAAGCTTGACTAACTTTCAAATAAGAATGACACCTAGTTGGGTATGTGAGTACAACTCTCTCTGAAGGTTGCCTACACATTCAGAGGCAGCCGATGCATGTCATGGCTGTGCGGTTAGGTTTGAGAAATGAGATGCATGATCAGTTGAGGGTTGTTATTAATAGTCGGTTAGTTGGCTATCTAACAAAAATGCAGTCATATCAACTTTAATGACTTAAGTTATGTGATGGAAACTGCATCCACAATTGACTGGTATAAAGATAAAAGAGGTAACCCATGAGATTTTCACCTTTACGCGTCCATGAAATTTCTTCATCCTTCCAAGGGAAACATTAAAAGCACCAAAATAGTGGAGCCAATTTTACAAAATTTTACAAAAAAATTTAAATGTGCTGAAGTTGAGAACTATTTATCAGACAGATTTGTAACTAATGCTGTCAGTAACCATTATCAAAGCAATTTAGATTAAAGAAAGTTATACAATTGTGTTAATATTTAAAAAAAAATTGAAAATGATGTTCGTACTATGAAACAGGTATTTGAGCTTTACATGTATTTGACCTGACAATGTTACCTGTTCCAGATTGCTTAGCTGTCAACGAATTCACCTAAAAACTAAATCGATTGAATCTAATAACATTTTTAGTTATCAGGTTGGAAACCTTATAGATACATTTATATGTCATAGACTGTTTACATATTCAGTTTCTTCATTGCTTTGATTTTATGATTGTTTTTATTAGGTCTGGGATATTTGAATGAACTGTTACCATATTGTCCCCAGTACTATACTTCATCAACCAAACTGGAGGGGGACCAACCTCTTGACCTCAGCACTACTGGGTCAAGGTCACCCTCAAGGTCAAATGACAGTGATATGGCTGCCAATGGAAGATGCCATGTAGAACTGAAAATACCTCAGATTAAATCACAGTAGGTTAAATTTTTTACATATTATTTCTTTATTTTAGATATTAAAGATAGCTTTTTTAATTCAAGATAGCGGGAGTAAACGAGGTTTTGTTCGCGTATTTGAGCAAGGTTAATTGTTACATGACAATCTGTCATCATTTAAGAGAAATACCCTTGAGAACGTCGTTTAACCTAAAAAAACAAACACATTTATCGTCTAACCACAAATGCATAGATGACATTTACTTCTGTGAATTTTAGTCCATAGACAATTGTTCCAGTCATATTAAATCCTGCCATAATACCTCTGGTTATATAGTGACAGGGTTATCGCCTTTTGAGTCCAAATGTGGAAGGGAATGTTGCAGAAGGTGTTGTCTGTGTTTATTGCTCCTGGCATCGAGAGTGGTTTTCCTCCAACCAGTGGACTGGCACACCTTTACATCAATAAAATTAACTTAAGTACTGTGTTAAACCCCAAGCCAACATGACATTTCACTTGTGTGCATATATATCCTGTCACATAGAGGTACTATATCTGATGAGATAATTTAATTCATTTTTTTTTATTATAATCATTTTAGAGGAACATAACTTCGTCATTAATATATCTACCCATGACGTCCTATTTATTGCAAAGGTTGTTTGGTCAATGTGTTTGCATTACCCACAAGAATTTGCTCACGCATCCAGTGAAATTCATCATAATGCTGTTTTGACATATGGGATAAAGTAAATCTAACCCCACTGATCTATATTTTCATACCAACTATCTTTTATCATTTCTGCTTTCCCAAACAGCCCCCCCCCTCCCCCCCCCCCCCTTTTGTAAGCATTAAGAGTTATACAATGTGGAACTTGCCCCATGTTATTCACCATATATTTACTACATATTTTTTAGCAGTAATGTTTGAATATATTCAAATTTTCATGTGATCCTTTTTCCATACTTAAAAAACTAAGTATAAATGAACAATATTGTACTTGCAGGAAGTTTCGTAAAGATGGTTTCTTGAACGGTAAGCGTGCTTACACAGAGGAGGAATTGGTGGCTGCTGTAGGGGATATACGCAGCGGAAAACTGGGAACAAGAAGGGCAGCTGCTCTCTATGGAATCCCCCGCTCTACGCTCAGAAACAAAATCTTCAAATTAGAGACCGAAAACTCAGGAGATGTGGATGAAGAGGAGTCAATGGAAGACAGAGTTCTCCCCCTACAAACACAGTTGTCTGCTATGTCAGATTTGGCAGCCAGCAAGATGACGCTCTCAGAGCTAATGCAGTCCAGTCCGTTTCTTTTGATGCCACCTGTCTCATTTCCAATGCCCATACATCACCTTGATCCACATGACAACAACAACTCCAGTCTCGACGCAGTCTGGAATTGGCACCTGACCCATATTCGTCGTAAACACAACCTGAATGGCATAAAGGGACAGGAAGAATTCCGTGCCCTCTGTGGAATCAGTGCTGACTCTCTGCATGCTACAGGGGAGAACAACAGTGCGGGGGTCTCTTCATCATCAACTGTCTCACCGTCCAGCTCAAACTCTGAGCTCAAAGTTGCCATATTGCCTGAACTGGTACGTCGTCTCACAGAACAAAGAGTTGATATGGAGTGTTGCGCTGGCTTACCTCAACAGACGCCATATGAGTCGAGAGCAGCGTCACAGAGAAGTGGTAGTCCAGTGTCGATGTCACCGCAGTCAGCAGCGACACCTCTGAAAATTCCGTCCTTCAAACCTTCATTGGTCACTCCATGTTCTGAACCAGCCTCCTCAGATAATAAAGAGAGCAAAGCCTATGATTGTGGTCGTATTGGAGACACACTAAAAGATATCATAGCTAAGACCATTGCTGAGAAAGTCCGAACTCGAACAGAGTATAACAATAAGACATCAGAAAAGGATATGCCTGAAGGAACTGGTTCCATGGGGTCCTCTTCATCTGCCTTCTCCATACCAAGTGCCTCACCCGCTAAAAAACCACGAAAGCAATCCTGTCCACAGAGCAGAAAGAATAACATTGTAGTGCAGAACACAAACAGCGAGAAAGAAAATACCACAACTCCTAGTCAAAATGGAAACTCATCTTCAGCCCCGGTGAAGAAAACTCGTCCAAAGAGAGGACAGTATCGTAAATACAACAGTCAGTTGCTGATGGAGGCTGTCAAGGCGGTGCAGCGAGGAGAGATGAGCGTGCACAGAGCTGGCAGTTACTTCGGTGTCCCTCATTCCACACTGGAGTACAAGGTCAAAGAAAGACATCTCTTACGACAGAAGAAAATAAAAGAAAACCAATCCAGCAAACAGGGTGCAGGTGCTACTATGTCATCAGAGAACAAAACGACAACCAACAGCTCCCAACAACAACAGAAGCAAAAGAAACTTGACTCTGTGATGAGCAGCTCAAAAGAATCTGGTATCTCAAAAACAGAGCCATCCAACGGCCTACTGAAGTTTGATCCGTCGCATTCACTTTCCAGCTGGTTGCACCACCCTACCCCAAATGGGTTAGCATACAATGCTGCTATGGGTCTGCCAGCCTCACCATTTTCAGCCAACTTTGCTATCAGTACGCCAGCATCTGAGCTATTGAAAAAACTTCAGCAAAAAGTTCAAAATAAATCTCACGCCTATAGTCCAGAGGAGTCTTTTCTATCTAATGGATTTCAACGACCCAATGGAAATGCCCTCCAAGATGGTTTCCTATTTATCAAGTAACCTTTTGTAATATCCCTTTTGATTGGTGGATATTCCTTCTTGGCATCCAATCAAAACACCTCTATTTTATGATGACTGCTATATGTATAATATTTAATTTCACTTGAAACTTTTTAAACTTTAAAGTTAACATTTTCCCTAAAATATTTTAATGTTTGAAATTGATATTTCATAAATTGTTTTATACAGATAATATCTCTATTTACAGAAATGAATCTCTTTACATTTTGAATTCAGTCATAATTTGTATTAATATATTTATTTTCACATTTTTCCTCATTGGTTTATCTTTACACTTTTTGCTCAGTATTTGTAGTTTTTATCAAACATGGTATCAGTTGTGATTTGTATTTGTCTTAACTTTGCTTATAGTTGACTGTTTGTTGAGCCAAAAAAAAAAAAAAATTACAACACATCACATCAAATGAGTTACCCAACATTGCTGTGCACTTTAGATTCTTATTTAAATGGTACATGTGTACATGACACACTTTTCAGCTACATCTATTTGTGATGTTGAGGTTTCTTTATATATGCATTTGGAGATTTTTGTGTCTTCAAGGCTAAGTGGTTTTACTCACCTGTTTGGCAACCATGCTATTTTATTAGAGAAATCAACTAAAGTACGATATAAAATAAAAACCAACAAATTAACACGTCAAGAATCTTATATATAGAGGTCTCAGTCAAAATGGTGGCTCAGTCAACTTTGTAAATAATATGGGGTTTCCTCTTGGTTTTCCACTGTATTTTAATCAGAAATGATAATCCTGTGTCATATAAGTCCGATTTCAGAGTCTATTCTTACACTCAAACCCCAGTAAGCATTTTTGTACATGTTTTAGTGAAATACTATTGAGTTCAATGTGCAACCCAAATCAAACAAACTCAGCCAATATGACTAGTGGGGAAGGCCTTATCTCGGCCATAATCAAAGTCTGTACAATACAATTCAAGAAGACAGAACTCAATCAAATCACATCTGATATCATGCATGTATATAGTGTATTTATCTACACGTTAGCTAATACATTCCCAGTCTTGTGTAGTATTTAATTTACGGTACCTTATGAAAAGTGCTATGATTTTAGTATTATGGTTTTTATTTATTTATTTATTTACACTCTAGTCTCAAGCTTATACACATATATTTTATGTCACAGCGTAATAATTCCTTTTTACACACTTTTTGTATTGAAATGTCCATGTTGTTTTGTTTCCAATTTGATATATATAATGCTCTCAATGTTTTGACTGAGGTGCCTTATTTAATGATCAGTTAATTACAAATATTAGATCACACCTTGCAAACAATGTCTTATTTTGGCTCTGTATGGGTTGTGTCAATGTTTAGTTCACTGTAAACGGTTATTTTGTGCAATTTTTGGGAAGATGTGTTAAAATTGATTTTTCCAAATCCCTTTTTCAGTAACAAGAAATAAATAATCATTTATTTATTTATTTTTTTTTTTTTGCATTTTATTTTAAAAAGTTTACATTCCACAAAGTTTTTAAAAAAGGCATCTGAAAGAATACCAATTTATTTTTTTGTAATGGAAGTCTAAGAAAGATGGCAAGGGAGGTAATGTCTTTGAAAAGCGGTCCTCTTTCATCACAACATTTGAGATAGTAGCGCTTTGAAATGACGTCACACAAATTTATATATTGTAACATTACTATAACAGGAATCTCAGCTATTCGACGTCGGAGGACTGCCTGTAGCTCCCCCCTTTTTCACATTACTTGTCTCTCACTTAAAACTGCAAACAGGAAAAATGCTTTTCTAAAATAGGATGAACATTTTATAATGAAAATTTGTTAAAGCTTCAGATAGGGAAAAGCCCTTGTTTGCCTAGAAGCTACATTTTTAAGTCCTGCATCTCTGTTTCCCTTATTTTATGTTTTTTTTTTATTAAAAAAAAAAACAAAAAAAGTTAATAGGAAACGTGATTTGTGTCACAGAATCTTGCTTGTTAAGACAGCTATTTGGTCGGATTCTGTTAACGGCAAGTTGTCCAATGGTGCTGACTTTTGGTTGCTTTCTGGGTTTTTCATTTATGTCTTAATTTTTTTTTTTTTTTAAATTAATGTTCCCAGCAGATTTTTGACGCTGAAAACTTTCATCAGTTTTGTTAAGAGTTATTGTCCCTTGAACCGGATTTCTTAAGGTTTTTGACTGAGTAAATTTATATATTTAAAATGTATTGAGTACATGCGATTGTATCAAGGACCATTCATAATGGAAAACATGCCTGAACCGTCCCTTTTTTTTTGATCATTGACTGGTAAAATTTGTATATTTTGAAATAATTATGGAGATTTAGAAAAAAAAAAGAGAATAAAATTTTTTTGTTTATGTAACATAACTACATATTTGTACTGAAGACTGTCTAAAATGTTGTCAAATGTCTGAACTTATCATATGGTCGCAAGAAGTATACATTGCATACAATAATATTTAATAAATATATAGAGAATATATATATATATATCCTAATATATAATTTATGTTTACACTGTCATATATGTTTACACTGTAAAGGTTGAGGGGTTGTGTTCTAGGTGGTCTTTTTTGGGTGAAATTTACTCTTAATTCCCTAATGAATCAAATCAGCAAGTCTATCTGTTTTGTTGACCTGGAATTCCAGAAATATATCTAAAAATTATGACATTATTTTTAAATGTGCAATATTTGATACCACTTTCCGGACTACTTGCGTTTAAATATGTTTTAAACTGCTGGAGCCCTAAAATTTTGTGGATTTTCCACATCTCAAGAAAACTGATTAAAGTAAAGATAATAAGGATCTAGTGGTAGTTTCATGTAGGATTTGTGATGTGGTGAGTGGAGACACAATGCCTTCATCATTGAACAATTTGTTACAGTAATGTTCACAAATTTGTGCAAACATCAGTATTGCTGAGACAAATATGTAAAAATAAATTTCTCGGAGAGAAGTATAAGAGTCTGAACATATTTTGTTACCTGAAAGTTTAATTAATTGTAATGAAAATGATATAAAATGTCAATTTATATGTTAATTTCTTAGTTTATTTGGGTTTATTACAGAATTCAGACAAACATTTGATTTATTAGGGTTTTACTGTATTTTCACACCATTGACCCGGAGAAAAAAAACAAACTTGTAAATATGTATTTTCTGATACACGTGTACGAAGATTGACTGAAACTTATCCAGTTAGGAATTTCTCCATTTGTGCCTCATGACTGCTTATTTTGTTATTCTTGGGGAAAAGACTGAATTTACTATGAGTGATAACAATGAACATGTTTGGTTTCATGTTAATCTAATTTACATGTATATGAATGTGTCATCGGTGTTGTGAGATGTCCCCCTTCCCTAGTCAAAGTTGTGGTTAAAAGGTTATTTATACAGTATTTGCCCAGTCATATGGACTTTTAGATTACATTGCTGGACGTTCAGTGAGACTGCCCGACCTAAGGCTAAATTTGTTTCATTCAAGAAAATGTCCTTTGTTCAACTTTTGTATGTGGCTAAGTGGCAAAATTAAAACATAAAAGCCAATTAAATTTTTTTTAGGTTAGCAGATACAATGTTATTTATAATCTTTTCATGTAAACCGTGTGAAATTTTTTACAAAGAAGTTTAGATAATTACATAAAGTGTCCGGCGTGGGGGGGGGGGGGGGCGGGGGGGGGGGGGGGGGG
>JAVFBW010183852.1:0-10566 GCA_034783835.1 Mopalia ciliata
AGGGGCATGTTGCTGTTGCATCCGCTTTCGTTTGTCCACTAGGTCACAATAGTTTCAACTCCGATAGCCCAAAAAATCTCTCTATTGAAGTCACAGTTCTCTAATCTAAACTTTGAGCCGCCATTTTACAAACCTGTTTGCTCACGCGCCCAGATCAACCAATAGAATTTTGTGTGATTTTAAGGCTGACTCCAGAATTCACAGGAATCTGATTGGACAACGTCGTTCTTATGCTTTAGGCCTATACCTACCAAAAATCTCTATATCTACCAGCGTATTGGATCAGTATGGGCTATACTATAAGGCGATCCCTGGTTATACGAACGTACCCTTGGGTCTGCTCTCTTATTATTTTAACAGAATAAGCTACTGTACATTTTCAACAACGCTAAACTTTTACGTTGCAAAATAAAAAATCAGAAAATAACCTTCTGGTTAATAGAAAATAGTCTTTATTCAATTATAATTGACTTAGTTTTATTTCGGTTTTAAGTCTCACGACTCCTATTTCAGACCCGTTTATATTGCGACAAAATACTTATATTATTACTTATAGCACTCTACCTTTCTTCAAATATGGTGTAAACCTGAAGAAGTTTATTTAAAAATCCGGCGCAGAAAATTGATCTAGGGAATTGCCCTTATGGTTAATTCATCATCGCCAGCATCCCTCCCCTCCCGTCCATTTCACATCTCCTCGAGTAACAGCACTTCTATTATATCGCTATTCTGAATCCATACCTGTTCAAACTCCATTTCACTATAGCAAATATAATCTGTCGTTTTATTGTCATTTTAACAGATCGTCAAACTTTGGCATATGTTGGACTATTTTCTATGACCTACTCTCATCCTTTCTTGGGTTTGTAAAAACTGACTCGAAACAAAGCATTTATCTTTCTGTTTTTTATCTTTATCTTTTATCTGTGGCCATTTACACAAGTTATGCTGTGTGTTACTTAAATATAATAGCCAGTTGACATCAAGGTAATAATGCTTATTACAACCAACTGGATTTCTTCGTAAACGAGCCGCTGTGTCTTCGAACAAGCCCGTGTAATGTATCGCTGGAAGATCATATCGACATCCGTCTTCGATTTGGCTTTATAAATTATGCATTATCCGTCAATAAACTTTCTGTCAGAACTCAATTTGAGGAATTAAACCTGGCCGCGAAATGGGCTTCCAATCGACATATAATTACTGAGCACAATGTTAAGGAATTCGTGAGTTTATCACACTGAGTTCACTGTAGAGCTCAAAACGGTTCGGTACGGGAGCGAGCTCGGTAAATACACTCACGTGTATATTTATAAAAAAGCAAAATGCCAAATGGGGAGAATTCCTTCATTCAAATTATATCCCCTGGAGATTTTTGTTACATTAAGTCGACGCGTCAAATAAAGGTTAAAAAACCTGAATTTTTTGAATTGTGGAAAATTTGTAGGTAGGCCAAATCATTTGTATTTCAAATCCAAACCGATTTAGTCATTTTGCATAAAAACACATTTGGTTTGAATGTAAAAAGAAAATAAACAAATAAAAATTACCACACAATTATGTTGTGTGATTAACTAAGTACGAACGACGTGACAGCTCTCTGGTGGGGTAAAATTGTGCAACTACCTCATCTCGGGAGTGAGTTAGGAGCTAGTTGGATGGGGAGCATGGTATTGAAAGTGATAAGGTATTGAAGGTGATACCTCCTCCGGCCCCAATCCCACAATGCACCCACTCAAAAATTCCCCATTCCTCCCGGAAGCAAAGATGAAATAACCAGAGATTAAAAAAAAAAAATGATAAACTGTTATTATCCTAGCCTTGGCGTTTAACAAATTTGACCAACAGATTGTATGTGATTTTAGCATTTAATTATCTTAGGAATAACAATATAATTCAAAGTAAATTTTATTTCTTAACTGTAACTGTGACTTATCAGCAATATGGAATATTTTGTGGGTACGTCCATGACGAAAAAAAAATATTAGCAAAATGGACTGTAATTTCTTCGTCGTGTTATGACTCCAAATTGTTTCGGTGCTTACATGTGACGAGAAATTATTGACAAGAACACTGAAAGCTATTCCTCAAATCCAGTGTTACCAAGAATAAATTTTATAATGCAAAAAAAGATAGTTAAATATGCTATTTTAAACTAAATACTTTTGGGATTATTAGTTCTATTTTCTTATGCTACTAAAAAATCAAGATTGTAAATTCGGTACAATTGTATTTTGACCAAATCCCAGGACGGCCTTACAAGTCGAGGAATCTACAGATGACGAGGACCCAGTGGGTTTATTTGATGGGTAATTCTTGCTACTTTTCTCCTGTAAACTGAAAGGCATGTGTAGATTAAAAACAACTAATCTAATTTCGTGGAAATGTCTCTTTTATCCATTTGAGAATAAGAATCAGGCTTTCCTGAATGCCAATTGTACGTTGAAATCGTGGAACGGTTTTATTGCAATAGCAGGCGTTAAAAACACTTCCTACTCAGCTAAATCTGTCCGGACCACGTGTGACTTGACCCAGAACGAGGCTGACATGTATTCCCTGTACGTCCAGAACAAATCGGACAAATCTCGCGGGATTCTCGTTGTTATGATATCAGAGCTGCTCTCGGTCGTCATGGATGTATGAATGTGCACCCAAATCATGTATGTTGTTTGCTGGAAGCCTATTTTTCCGCTAATGCATAATATCTTAAAAGATAGCATTAGGTAGATGCAGAGTTCTCCATCTCTAATAGTCTATAATACCGTGTAGCCTTGTTTAAACATAAAGTAAGCGTATACATTACAGTGTAATTTCAAGCTTTTTTCGTTTACCGGCTATTATGGGTTCTATTAGTTCTGCCCAATAATATTTATTATACCGAATTTTCTGATATATTTTATATGCCATATGCCAAACATCATTTGACACAAACCGTTGCCGTCTTACCTCCATGGTCATACCTTCTTGGACCACTTGGTCATAAAACAAAGCCATTTTGAACGTAGTGATATTCGTTCAGTCACCGTAAATGGTAAGGTCGTCGCAAAGCGAATTAGAGCTGTATACCGGGACTATGCTATGATGTCATTCAGCTATAGATCAATGCAATTCTTTTTTAAAAGATACTTGCAAATTTATTTATTCTGAAAAAAATATAAAATTATTGTTCATTTGACCCACAATACACATTTTCATAGTTTTTAAGTAGTTGCACTTTTTCTTTACTGTGGGTGAAAGTAAAGCCCCGCCTCGTGACTTCCTTGCTGGTTACAACATGATAAGGTATGTGAGTGTCGTTCTGTTCTTTTTGACTTCCGGGTATTTCGTTCAAAACTTGAATATCGATTTTCCAAAGGAGTATGTTGTGTAGTGTGGCATAAACCAGGGGGCGCTTTCACAAAAAGACGTTAAAAAAGACGCTATAGTTTAACATGACTTATTTTATCGTACGATATTTATTTGTCCTCTCTCTTCGCGTTAACTTCGACCACTGCTAGGACTATATCTTATGTTGCGTTTGGGTGCCTATTTAGGAGGGTGAATTGGCATCTTTTTGGTATTACGTTTATTCTGAACTAGAAAAAATGGAGGAGCTAAACGGAACTGGAGGGAATTACGTGAATATTATAGATCACAAGACGCGACTTACATGCCCTGTAGGGGAAACCAAATGAAACCAACTGTGGTCCACTGCATCACTGTCCTGAAATATTTCTGTATAGGCACGGCGCTTATTTATTATAACAGACGTTTTTTTAGTCGTTTGTGCTTTATTTTCTGCCATTTTAAACGATGCTACATCAAGCTAATGTGTACTGGACATGTTCGACAGATAGAGTCCTTTCAGGTCAAATTCAGTTTAGCTATATTTCGTAGTGCGGGCAGTTACAGTGAGCTTCGTGTCGGCATTGTGGCCTCAGAGCCAAGGGCCAATACCAATGTCGTATCATTGTTTAGCGCCTTGTACTTTACCTGTATTGTCTGTGTTTGCAGCCAGTGGTGTCGGGGTGGTTTCCTTCATTCATTTGGCCTGGCGCGCCATCTTATCGATGGGATTTAAGATAAAATATGTTATTTTAAAAAATGTCAGTTTTGTTAGTATTTTTAAGTGTGTGTCACATATTAACCAAAAACAGTTATAGTTTAGACCAATGACCTTCCTGTCACAGAAATTATGGGTAAACAGTGCCTGGATTAGCAGCGTAAATACAATACATTTATAGCGTATAAAGGGGCGTAACTCCGTTATTTGGCATTTTATTAAAAAAAATATCAGGAGAAAAAATATCTGATCGATACAATTTTTTTTTATTGAACTGACATATCAGGCTGCTAAAGTGGCATACTAGAAAAATAATCGCTATTAAGAAAAGTACTCGATAATTCAATAATTCATATACGATCACTGATCAGCGGTCAATCTGTTTTGATCCGCTGACAAAATGTGGTGGTTTTTCAGAGGATGGCCAGAAAAGTGTTACTACGAAAACAACCAAATAGGTCCGTTATAGAACGCAGTGGTTTTTGTGGTATATAACGCCGCGCCATTGAGTTGGTTCAATCTTTGGTAAACAACTGTCTGGAATAAATAAAAAAATATGTAGATCTAGACTAAAACGGCTAACAGGTGACTTAACTTAAATGTTGACATGTAGCCGATAATTCATGAGAGTGCATTTCCCAAAAGTTTCGCACTTATATTTCAGGCTTCTCCAGTGAAGTAGAAGAAACGTATCAGACAGACATCACAGAAGCAGTACGGCGTTTGTTATACGGACCTTCGCCTTCAGAACCGAAATATTTCCCGGAGCCGAAGCCCCAAAAGAGGGGGATTGGAGCCTGTATCAACAACTGTATGCGGGGTCGAGGACGGTTAAACTTCATTCAATGCAAGTCCATGTGTCACTGGTAAGCCAAACAAAAAAGATACCCCTGGACCCGATTCCACAACACATTTTCTGAATTAAGTCAAAGAGCTAAGTTTGAGATTTCCACAAACAGTCATAATTTGGTTTTACCGTTTTACTTTTAATTATTGCTTACTCACATTATGATAATAATGCACAAATATTAAATGTTTAAATTGAAAACTGAGAAATTTTATGCACTTAAATAATTTGACTTAAGTATAAAAATGCTTTGTGGAATCGTGCCCTGGACCGAATAGGTCCAATGCCGAGGGTTGGCTTTTACTGATTGAATGGTGCTTGACGCCATGCCTAAGGGTATTTCACTTATATGAAGGCGAGGTATTCCGATAGTTATGGACAATAGCACAGCCGTAACATGTAAGGTGTTTTAATACTGTTAATACACAAGTTAATCTTCCTCCAGTACTAATTATTAACAACATTGCTACTCGTCAAACAAACTGACATTAGTCAGAGGGCCGGAAAGTTGAGAGGGACCTTTATGTTGTGCTCTCAGAGCTAATGAAACCGATCTGTTTGTGATGTCTTTGTGTTACAATCCGTGATTGTCCTGAATTTGTATGCCTGGTCTTTGTTTGTAGCCAATGGCGTCGATGGTGGTTTTCTTCACCTAGTGCGTAGGCACGCTGTTACAAGGAGAGATATAACCTTAAGTAAGGCGTAAAACCTCAATAAAATAAATACTCATCAATCGAGCAACTAATGCACCAATCAATCAATCAATCAATCAATCACTCGATCGATCTACCAATCAATCAATCAATCAATCAATCGATTGATCTACCAATCAATCAATCATTCAACCAGTCAGTCAGTCAAGCAAGCAAGCAAGCAATCAATCAGTCAATCAATCAATCAATCAATCAATCAATCAATCAATCAATCAATAAATCAATCAATCAATCAATCAATCAACCAACCAACCAGCTAACTATAAGTTTAAATAATTCATCAAGGTAAGCGTATTATCTCTTTCTAGAGCTTAAAACATTTCTCCAATGACATACTGAAAAAAAGCAGGGGGAATGGATTGGGTCTTAAAAGGACCACATCCTGCCATTGGGAAGCATCATTTTCCGAGTGGATCATAAAATCTCCATTTCCGAGAAAAATAGAATTGATGGTTATTGTTTGGCTGAGCTAAATATATTCAAGAAGTTGTCAAATAATTTTAAGAAAGGGACATAGCCCTTAGAGAGAACTTATAATCGCTTTTCTTATTCTGTGGCCAATGTTGAAAATTATTGCCCGCCATATGCCCGATCATTAAAGTTCATATCGACCTGTTTATACGAGAGCTTGGAGAACTTGGGGGAAGGTATCGAAGGTTGATAAGCTGACTGATTGACCGCCGAGGACGACTAATCCATAGGGATTTACCCACTAGTGGAGTCTTTGCAATAATTCGCCTTCGACAAGACTTTTATTGTCAATGGCTACAGAAAGAACCCTTTAATGTTGAGAAATTGATTAAGAAAATTTATCACAAGCCTCACCGTATAGAAGACAGCACTGAATCTAGACAGTCGCGATATTCCGCGGGTGATACTGAGCTGAATCTAGACGGCCGCGATATTCCGCCAGTGATACTGCGAATACATGCTGTGCCTACATACAGCCTATAATAGGCTTGGTTCGAAGAATAAAATCCCTTACACCAATAATGTTAATCCTAGTTAATTTGAAACTGTAATTAAATGGACGCTAGAATTTTCTTGACCAAAGATTAAGAAAATGTGTTAAGTAGTTCGAGTTGTAGTGAAACGTACGCTTCAATTACACCTAAAATTGTGTTTAAAAAATTCAATGATGTTGTTTTATTTTTCTAGTTATTTAGTCGATTTTTTTTTTCACCAAAAACAGATTTTTAAAATAAATTTCTAAACTTTTTGCAATACATCTGAACAAATTATCAGCTGATAAAGAGTAAGCTAAAACATAATAAATCAGTACAAAGTAACTCGATTGAGTTTACAAAAATATATTTTTTTAAAATCAGGAAAAGGGGAATGGTCCCTAGTAACTTTCTTAGAACTTTGATTTATTAATTACATAATATTAATTACTTTGACAAAAAAGTTAGTCTACTGAGGTACATCACTTAGGTTTAAGGCACAGTTTAGGATAATGTGTGATTTAAATATTGACATACGTCCGCAATAACTTTGTGGAAACGAAACGTGACTTCTGAAAACTTTTTAATCACGTAAGAATCGACCTGGCTTTTCAAAAATAAAAACCTAGTCCAGAAACGACCGATGAAAACTAACCAGGAAATTATATAAAAGATTATTCTCTTATATATTAGAAGATAAAATAAGGGTTTACAATTTTAGGGAACTTTATACTTCTACGAATTCAACTTTGGATTTAAATGTTAATTTAATAGCTTATCAAATACCATTTACATATTTTTGGGTAGAGAAAGAGCACTTTGCTTGCCTCCATGGGGAGTCGAACACGGGCGTATTTATTAGTGTATTAATTTTCTTAGGCGTCCGAAGAGATAGAAATTCGTGTGACTTTAAGATAAATATTCATGTTTTATTTATTGTCTTAATTTTTGGTCGGGACAATCAGGATTTGGTATATTGGGTGATAAAGAACTAATATTTTATTTTCCTTTTCTTGGTTTCAGATCCGGGCTATCTACGGGTTTTATAGAAACCCGACCGACGTCCGTCACCTTTAACGAAGACGATTAAAGTGACAAATAAAATATGGCGTAACGGCGGAAAACTATAAATTGGACATTGTATAGCATATATTTTATTTTATTTGCATTGTTTTCAAAGATGCTCTACCCTGTGTACAAATTATCGGCTGTAACTAATGTATTCTTTGGAATATTTCGAAAAACAGAATAGCGGCATATTTTTGACTCACCCGACGGAGTATAATTTGTTGTTGTTGTTTTTCTTTCTCCTGGGAAAATTGCCATCGGCCGTAACATTCGAATGAAATAATCAACTGGTAAACTTTAATTTAAATGTAAAATTCGAAAGACTTTTGGTTGGACCTCTACAAATTATATTAAAAATATATGATCTATAGAATTTCGAAACATTGAATGCATATTTGAATAAAAATCACTTTCGTCTTGTTTACGTTTTGATTGTTTAATTTAAAAAAAAAAAATCTTATAAACTTTTAATAAGATGGAGTCAATTGTCACTTTGTAGAAGTTTTACCTGTCAAATTTGTAGATCAAAACAGCCACGAGTCGCAAGGTCCATATTTAACACAAAAAAGACACACAACGGTCTATAATACAGACGGAATGCTCCAAGTAATAAGCCCCAAATTAATGTTTTTGTTAAAAAAATACCTAGGTATTGGGTTCAATTTAATGTGTGAAATATTAAAAAAAAAATTTTTTTATCAGAAAACCAACTCTACGACAACCATATGACGACCTTCTGTTTATAAATTTCTTGGATGCAATTCTACCAGACTCTCGTGCTGTGGTCGAAGTTAACCCGAAAAGAATCTGGTTCACCTTCTCTCTGTTAATACAGGGGTATTCCAAGGGAGTAATGCAGCGTTTACTTACCTGCCTGGCATCTTTAAATACGTAGCTTGGATTTGGTAGTTATTTAAAAAAGAAATCAAATTCAAATTTAAGAATTTCAAACAACTTATTTAGACAACTCCTGTAAATTTATATTGCGCACACCTTGCTCAAGGTCAATTCAATCTAGCGTATTTTAAAAATGCCCCCTTCCTAAAAAACAAAACAACCACCACAAAAAGAAAACAGAAAAAACGAGACAAAACAGCAAAACACCGGAAGTATACAGAACGCATGAACACATCAGAGACATTTACGTTTGAAACGAAATGTCATTTCCTGTACGACACGTCAAACAGGATCAGCTCCAGTGGATAACAACTGCTGTGTAGGCCTATTGTTTTAGTGATATGTTCATGATTTGCCTTTAAAAGCATTCCATCTTTTTAAATGGAACCCGTGCCTCTGTGACTAATATGGCTGAGAGACTATTGATTTAGCTACAGCAGCACACATAATAATCGTGAGAAAGTTTGATTGCGAATGTACTTGAAAACAATCAATATTCTTAAAAAGATAATAGTGTTAGACAAAGGTAGCATTTCGTTTTTTTTTTGATAAAATGTTTCTATTTTCAAGTTTGAATGGATTCTAGTCCAGTAAAATTTTGTTGGTTCTGACCCGCACGGGAATCGACTCCTTGAGTGACCACGCCCCTCGGGGGCGACGCACCGAATTGCCACCTAGACACCCCGTCTCCTACACTTATACATGACATGTAGCAAGTCGGGCATATACCTTAACACGTTTCAAACGTTTGAATCCAGTCTGAAAACGTAAGCCAGGCACAAGTAATGGTGTATGTTTTCTTGAAAATGGAGTAACTTTCATGTGAAAAGGATGTATTTGAGTGTTCAATATTTTTTTAGAAAACGGAGCAAGTGTGGCTTAAAACGATCGAAGTATGTTATAAATGAAAAGAATTTTGTCTAAAACGACCGTAATATGTTGCAAATGCAACAATTGTGATTTAAAACGATCTTGAAATTTTTAAAACGAAACAATCGTGCTTTTAACAATCTTTGTATGTTAAAAGGAAACAATTTTTGGCTTTAAACGATCGTAGTATGTTGGAAATGATACAATTGAATACGGCCAAAAACAACTTCCTTTAATCAACCAACCAAACAAACAGCTATGTCAACCGAAACATGCCACTAAAACAGTAACCCACAAGTGCATTGGTTTAACTTTGTAAAGCACTTTTGGCGTATATATGGAGAGTTATTGTCTGTAGGGATGGATATATACATACGCAATACTCTCATTGGGTTGGTTAAATACACCGAAAATGCCCTTTTATCGACAACACTTCACTCACTTTAATCATTTCTTTTGTAACACAGCTTCTCATTGGTTGTGTAGCTCCCACACATTCTTCAATCGCTTGGAAGCCGAGTCCAATTATATGGAATTAATCCGCCAAGGGTCGTAATGCAAAATAAAAGTCCGAATAAAACTCTTGGCTACACTCTTAGAGATAATGGTTCTTTAAGAGTTCTTAAGAAACGATGATGGTTCTAAATGGAACTAGGATGGTTTTTAAGGGAACCAAGATGGCTCTTAATGGAACTAGGGTGGTTCTAAATGACCTTTACGGTCAAAAACGGTTCTTTGGTAGAATAAAAGTGGGAGAAACGCATGGACCAGTTGCTGTGAGGGTTCCATACAGAACCAAAAGTGTTCCACCAGAGCCATAACTGTAGAACCTTCCATTAGAGCCAGATTTTTCTACCTGCGTACCATTGTAAAACAATTACATGTGGATGTCAACGTTTTCGTTTATTGGCCAAAATGCATCTATCTCATTCCTGAAATTATTTATTTTCAACAATTCTTACTGGTTAAAAAATTTTAACTTCCAAAATTTCACTTAAAGAACTTTTCTTATATCTAACTAAAAGGAAGAGAATAGGTATAGATAAATATATTTACCTATTGTTGTGGGTTTGTAAATCTCGTTCTTTGATACCTATCTTTTATCTTTACGTTTCGAATACTATTAGTTATTGACATTTTTTTTTATGGTTTCTAAGTGAATAAATCGCACATACTGTGGCTTGG
>JAVFBW010183863.1:0-10566 GCA_034783835.1 Mopalia ciliata
AGGGTAACGGGAAGCAGATTTGTTTGTGATGTCCTGTATTTGTGTCCATCGTCATATAAGTGAAATACCCTTGAGTATGACGTTAAATACCAATCAAACAAAACAAAACAAATAATTTATATCATGAATACATTTCTAGAAATATGCCTTGGAAAATGTAAGGTCTGCTCAAAAATGAAGTGCCAGAAATAGGCAATTAAAGGTAAATTAATATAGGCTCTAATTTAATTGTTTTTAATTAAAATTTGGGAGTTATTTTTTACACCAACATATAGTTTCACTTTGAATAAGCTTACCTAACTTTCAATCCAACCAATAAACAAATTGGGTTCGTTTTGAGCCTAAGGGGTCCAGCTAGACATTAACAAGTCAGATAATAAATCTGGTGTAAAGGAGATTAATAACACAGATGCTGCATTCTGATTCTGATCATTTATGTTTCAGAAATTTTCAAGTAAAGGACCAGATTCACCTTACGGTTGATTGACTTCTCAAACTGCAGTAAATTCAGGAACTCTGAAACAACTAACAAAAATGGAACCAAAAGAGCCCGGCAATGAAGCCTATAATGACGATGACAACCGTAAATTGGGTCCAGTTACCATCCATGTGCATTTTGCCAAAAGTATTGTCGGTATTAGTTTTGTAATTGCAGCTGTAAGTGGTATTTAAGAGCTTTATGATTTTGTTAATCCGGTTAATTTCAAACCAAAAATGTTTTAGATACCTACCATTATATTAGCCAATATTTCTTAAGTATTTATTCAGGAGAGAAAAGGGCCCGCAGCCATGGTTTAGTGGTAGCGAGTGCGATACCTAAACTGAACCTGCTTTAATTTACCGTTCACCGGATCAGGTCAGCTTGTCAACTATCAGGTATATGAGCGAGTCACATGTTGTGGCTTTGGCAATTGCAGGGGTGATTTCACGACGTTTCCTGCCAGTTTTCCACCTTATAAGGCTGTGGGTAGTGGACACTCCATCGTCATAAGTGAAATACCCTTCGAGTACTATGTTAACCAGCAATCAAACAAACAAATCTGTTTGAGTGGCATGAAGAAGTTGGTAAATTAGAAAGACATGACGACTGATATGGATGTTCAACTTCTTGATATTAACAATTATTAGCAATGGTTATATCAAGAAGTTGAACATCCATATCAGTCGTCATGTCTTTCTAATTTACCAACTTCTAAATGCCACTCAAACAGATTTGTTTGTTTGTTTGTTTGATTGCTGGTTAACATAGTACTTGAAGGGTATTTCACTTTTGAAGATGGAGTGTCATGTCTTTCAAACAAATCTGGAGAGAAGAAATAAATGGGTAAGGCTCTAAGGCTACTCATAGACTAGAGCATTTTGCTTAAGCAAAGTGCCATTCAAGACACATCTCTTACATCCAGTGCTTACATCCTTAGCTAAATAAAAGCAAGCATTTTATAATTTTGAGAGTATCACTAGAAATAATTCTGCCTGCTCATTAAGTGGAATAAACCAGTGAAATACCATATATACATAAATGTTTGTTTTACTGAAACATTAATCATTTGTTTCATTAATAAATACTTTAAATCAAAGTAATTAGGTTTCTTCTCCTCAAGGAAAAGTGTTTCATGGATATCCCTCTTCCTGCACACAAGAAAATGTCAAAGGTATGCCAATTAATGATATTAATTAATAAAATGTATATATTTCTATTGTTGACAGGTAGCTTCTATTATAGGTTTTATCTGCGTGGAAACTGCGAGCTGGCTTTGTACCTCAGCAGGTCCTATGAGATTCTTCAACTTCGTCAGTATGACCTCCTTTTGGGGAATGACAGTGCTGTATTTTGCGTATCTAACAGGGTTGGATCAAGTCATTCGATTTATCGCATGGGACTTAACGGTTTGTGTTAAAATCTGTGACTGTGCAGGCTGGTGCTGTAATATTTTCTGGCAGAACCTTAAAATTGGTCCTCTTAAAATTTTGTGAGATAACCAAGCAACATTTGCCTTTTTTCCTGGTTTTCAGACTATTTTCAATACATAAATGTGCTTTTGTGGAAAATAAAGTAAAAGTGCTTTAAAATACAATCTTGGTTCATAATCGGTTGACAAAATTTGTCAAAATTAGTGACAAAATGCAAATTTCATACATTACAAAGAAGACCACAAACAATTTGGAAAATCTATAAATCGGTCCTCCTAAATTATTTTGCCTAACCATGGGGAAACCCCGTTCTCTCTGTTTTCCCGAACAGCACATGCCTACTGTGACATACATATTCTTTTGCACATTTGGCCCATGTCTTTGGGGCTAGCGCCCCGTGAGGAAGCGGGTGGGCCATGGCCCTGAAGAATACTCCCTTGGCTTCCTCGGTCAATCGTAAGAGGCGAGAAAAGAGGTTGCTTTCTGTGGCCCTGGTGTTCGCAGAGCTAAAGGGTAACAGGAAGCAGATTTGTTTGGGATGTTCTATATTTGTATCCGTCGTCATATAAGTAAAATACCCTTGAGTACGATGTTAAACCCCAATCAAACAAACAAACAATCTGTTTTATGACAAAATGATAATGAGAGGAGTTGGATAAACTAAACTACTCACTGGTTGTATTTATATGATATATAAGATCGGGTTTATGTAGTATCAAGACTCCCTCTTAGTTAACCACCGTATTCAAGTAAGAAAGAAGGAGAAGAGAAGTTGACAATCTTTTGTTATAAAAGTAAAATACCCTTGAATAGGACTCTAAACCCTTATCAAACAAACAGACAATATTTTTAAAAAAATAATTTTTTTGTTACACCACTTGACAAGATGTCAAAATAGAAAGATTATTTTATTATTTGAGACATAGTGAAAATGAATTTTTTTTTTCTTTTAATCAGTATTTTATAGATCGAAAGTAAATACCGAAAAACTTGTTAGCATTAGTACATTTTTAAAATCCTTAATGCTTTCTCTTTTTTTTTTTTTTAGGCTATTTACAACTCATTAGGAGAGAGAAAACATATGATAGAAACTGTAAACAAATATGGAGGTCAATACATTCGAGAGGCAAAGGTATGGTTTGTAATTGACACACTTTTATTATAACTTGAAGTGTATTCTTTTCCAGAAAAGTAACAAGTAAGTTTTGCTTGGAATGAAGTTAAATGTAGTTCTGTTACGATTGTTATGGTTAAGTTAGCCAGTAGAAAATTTAAGTTGCTGTTGGTGGCATGCAATTTATGAATTCTTGAATCCGTTATATTGTTTAAGCTTTTCTTCAGTGGACTTGAGGCTGCAATCATGAAATATAAAAACTATTAACTTTGTGGTTAATATTTATTTTAAAATCATTAAACAGATTCATGATTTTCCTCTGGTTTGCTAGTTAAGAATATTTTTTATGCAATTTGATGCTTTTGATTATTTGAAATTTGCTAATACCTTATTAACATGTTTCCCTTTATCTTTTTTCAAGTCTTTTTTCACAGTGATCTCTATTTAAACTTTTGCTGTGCTTCTCTTGTCTGACTTGTCTGTTTTTGTATTTTTTGTTTGTATATCCTGTATTATATTGTGGATTTCCCTGTGATCATATTCTTAGATGTTTGGTGATGGGTTTAAAGAGCTAAATCTGTAAAACAACTTATTTTGTTAAATATATATAATTTGGTGTTATACTTTTTTAAAAAGATCATTGTCTAGCGTCTTATTCCACTTTATCAACAAAAAAATTGTATTGCTAATTTACCTTTTAACTGTTTTCAAATATTTGTTAATTTTATGAAAAAGGAAAAAATACAATTGTAAAATGTTGTATCTTGAATTGTGCTGATTTGGTTATCACAGAGTTATCTCCCCTATATTACATCTTCCCTAGCATGCCATATCTACAACCTTAGCTTCAAACAAACCCCTCTGTTTTTCTTGGCTAATATGCCTTTTCCAGCCCTCTGTTTGATTCTGTTTTTCACACTTCCCTTGATGTTGTTTAAATTTGCTTGTGATTTTTTTGTTGTCATGACCTTGTTTTGACCTTGCCTTAGTACGAGCATAGCCTGCTGCAAAATGCACGTTATCCACACCTTCCCGCTTGAATCTGTTTGCAATCTGAAGATCCGCTTCAGTTTTGCTTGACTCTTGAGATGAGATGGGCATAGCCACAGTAAGTAGAGACGTTCCACTCCTGCAGTGAAGGTGCATATAGATGCATCACTAAAAAAAAGGGGAAAGAAAAACCGTAGTCAAAATTGAAACCATTTTCCCAGACAGGGACGGATTTTAAGTTCAGCTCTGACCTGGTATGCTTTTGACTTGAAATATACATTCATTGATTTTCAACACATTTCATTTGTTAGGCTTTGTTCTCGTTTAGATGTGTCTAAATTCACCTTCACTTCAAACCATTTGCCTTTTTTGAGCAATTATTTTTAGATAAATTCAAAATTTTTCTCTCTACATTTCTATATATATATTAGTATGTATGTCATAATTGGTTTAGCTGCCATAGGAAACACCAACTAAATAAGTAGATAAATACCTTTATATGTTACAAACTTAATTAGTTCATAACAAGTTGTGCTGAGTAATATGCACTTACGACTCAAACAGTTAGGAGGTATTTACAAGTTTTATTTTAAAAAAGCCTTTGTATAGTACTGGTGATAGTTCAATTTGCATGTCGTGGGTTTTTTTTTTTTTTGCGTGAATGTGGGTGAAATTGCTTATAATTAGATTGTTAATAAAGATTTAAGAATTAACTGCAATGTTGTGGAGAGTTGCCAACATAACACTCATAACGTATAGGCCAACATACTATATTCTAAAGTCCATTTATCTATTACCTTATTATACTCTCTCTTTGCTACATTGTAAATACATTTCCTATTCAATATTTAAACATCTTTTCTTATATACTTTCTTTATAAATAAGCAGAAATAACTGTTGTAATAAATTGTTTCCATATAAGTTATCGAGGACTTTCACATCCAAAATAACCCTTGAGAACGATGTTAAACCCCAATCAAACAAACAAACAAACAAATCATATCCAAAATGGCTGTTCGCTGACGTATGATAAGCGGTGGGCCTAATCCAGCTTGTGAGTGGGCTCAGTGGCTGTGGACTGTTCATTGGACTGGTGATTCATTGGTTATGTTATTGATTGATCGATATGTGTTTAACACCATGTTTAAGGATATTTCACATTCATCTGGGTGCAGTACTATCTGTAGTCTAATAGCTCAAACATGATGTTAACAGTTGGACAGATAATGGTACTCCATAGCCGATAGCTAATACGATTCAAACGATCAAAACATACTGCCTTAGACAGGGGGGCACCTACAATGTGCTACTTCAACTTCCATATCAAACTTTGAATATATTAAGTACATTGACCGCAGAGATGACATGTTCTTCTTTTGAGGCTTATGTTTACAAAGTTTGTCCCAATATTCCTTTCTTTGAAGAGTAGCAATGTTGCCTTTACTTAGCAGCAGAGGAAACACTTCACATCTTGCTTGTGCTAGTGTCAATTTTTGTTGGAATACATCACTGTCATATAATTGAAATAACCTTGAGAACTGCATAAACGGACGTGTGCAGATGCCATTTAAACGAAACACCTTTCTATACAATGGTAAACACCTATAAACAAACCAATGAAAATACCCGTGGATAATATAATTGCATTTGTTAAAAATGACCTTGAATGACCTTGATCAGAATAAGAATAATGTATACAAAGAAACAAAAAAATTGAAACATTGAGTGGACTTCATGCACTACTTGCAATCTCATGTTCTCTTCTGTACATTGTTATATATCACTTGACAGACATTTAATAAACAAAACACAACATACATTTTTTTATTACAACTTTTCCATATTGTCTTGGACGGTTAACTAGTTATATGCATTTTTTTTTGCTTTGACAAACTAATATTGTACATGCTTCTGAAAATCGGATAACTAAGGAGATTTGTCTCCAGTTAATAAATCAATATTTTTTAACTAACTCTTTAACTGCTTCTTATATACATGAACTCAATCTTTATAAATAAACCCAAAATCAGTGTCTTGCCAACTGGAGCACATTTTGTTATCAAAACTTGTAAGGGCATTGGTGTAGCTAACACATAAGTCTCCTGTACAAGTAGCTAACACAAAACATAACATTACGACAGGTTTATTTTTATTGCTTACAGCTTAACACTGTTAATTTGCAGCATGAAATGCTTTGTAAGTTAAGTTTTCAAACTTTAAACTATCTGTACATATTTAAAAGTGTATAAAGTTCTCCATTAACAAAACAGCCTTCAAATAAATTGGACCATGTTTCCAGTACCAGTAATTTAGCATGGTAATTGTGTGAAAACCCAAAGGATACTGATAATATTTTTAATAAAAAGATATGTTCTCGAGAAATGGTGTGTTATTTTTTTTTTTTTGTGAGAAGGGGAGGGGGGAGAACAGATTTAACATGACAGGTATCACATTTTCCTTTTTTAAAGCAAAAGTTTTTGACTTTCAACTTGTCTGCATGAGTAAGATACATTTGAATTATGTGACCAACGGCATGCCTATTGCATGTTCTCGCAGAAACTTTTCTCAGCATGCTTTTGAACAGATTTTAAATAAATCAGGTTTATGGGTTTGATAATAAGGAGCTTTTTTCTACCTTCCCCATGCTTTCTCTATGTTTTTTTCATTATTAACTTTCAATAGTTATCGTCCTACTAACATTGAATAACTACATATTTGCTTTCCTTTACTAACTCCCAATAATAGCATGTTCCGAGCTTTCAGGAGGGTTGTGTATGGCTGTTAGTCAGGTGTAGGCACCCCTGGTGAACCATGTAAGCACAATACAAGTGAAACGATTCAAATCTTTAAAAAACGTAATGACACCAGATTCTTTATCATTTATCAATTTTGCAAAGTTAAAAGGCCAGATCTTAGATTGTGTGAGTGTGCATAAGGAAGTCAAAGAGACCCTAAGCAATGTGTCCTGGTGCAAAAACAAGTGACTATTTCAAAACCATTTTTCTTTTCTTGGTTTCAGATTTATGACCGTAAATTGAGGAAGTACCAGCAGAGTTTAGAGGATGTAGATGCGGGTTTGATTCAAAGCCTATGTAACAGAACAAGACTTGGTGGTGGAGCAGAGACTGTTAAAGTAGAGTTAGATCGACTCAACAAACGCTTCATGGATATGGTGGCCTGGACAAATGCACGGCTTAAGGATATCACATCTATCCTCTCTGAAGCTAATATTGATATCAAAGTAAGCTCCATATGATTTGCTTTTGTTTGTTTGATTGGTGTTTAACATCGTACTCAAGGTATTCCACTTATATGGTGACGGATTGGCCACTTCACACTGTACATTGGAAAATTGAGAAGAAACCTCGTAAAAACCACCCCTGCGAAGTTCCATATGAGGATACATGTATAAAGAACTTATAAGTTTGGAACAACATTTAAACGTGGGGTAACATAATATTACAACTTCTGGATAAGCACTTGTTATTATGTGTTAGAACACATAATTTGATACACATGCCTTTATCGTCATCAAGTGTAAATTGACTAAAAAAAGGAGAAGCTGGAAGCTATATACCAGTATAAAGTAATTTAATAAACATAAGTTCTGGTGCACAATGTGACCATAACCATAAATAACATTGCTAATATACTACCTGTTAGTAATCTGGATTTTAAAAAGAGGATTAGTGTTCCAATGTAACTGTCTTTTTGGATTGGTTTTCCATTGAAAATGAATTGGGTTTTACTTAAATTGTGTACAATTTTGACATTCATCTGTGATAAATGTAACCAATTTATTCCTTTGCCTGAGATATTCTAAAACAATATTTTTCCATGTTTCAGTTCCAAATGGTGATAGATGAACAAATACCCTTACTTCGAACATTCCGTGCAGAGCTGGCAAAACGCTCATCCATGTTAGCTGATGAAGACATGCAAGAATTTTTCCAGCATCTGTCAGACTTCGAAGCATTCGGAACTCTTCAAGCACCGCATGTAGGCGGACGTCCAAAACCTTACATTAGTGAAGCCAGAATAACAACTATCCAACAAGATGCCCCGAAAGTAAGTCGGACGGTGAAGATCACAAAAAGTGAGCAGGAGAGGTCACAAGTTGAACCGCCTGTTTCCCCAAGTCACAAAGATACCAGCTTGACAAGTATATCCGTTCAAAGCAAAGAGAAAAAATCTGTAAGACATGTGCAGACTTTAGTTCGTGCCAATCAAAAGACAGTGTACCCAAAGGGGCTGATTCTTCATGTGACTGCTATCCTAAACACTAGATCCGGAAATAGACTTACTTTACGAGAAGCTATTGAACAGGAGGTACTAGATTTGAAGTCGGGTCATTTTGTCGACTTAAAAGCAAGAACAAAATTGAGCTTTTTGGAGGCTACTAGAAAAGGCTATATAAACCAGTCCCTCATGGAGCAGCTTACTAAACCTTCTGGTATAATTGACCCAAATAATGGCAGAGATTGTAACCTTTTAGAGGCAATGCAGAAAAATCTGTACAACCCAACAGACAATGTTGTTAAAGACTCAACAACAGGACAATTTGTAAATATTGATGAAGCCATGACTCGAAGATTAATTTCTAAACAAGTCGGATCCAATCTAGTAGAAAAAGAAGTTGTGATATCTACAGTTACCCAGTCACAAGCTGTGTTTGGGGATGTTGACTTTTCAGCTGCTGAGACAGCCCTATGTTTATCTGATGCTGTGAAGAAAGGATTATACCATAAATCAACTGGGGAAATATCTGACCCTGTGTCCGGGGAATGTATGTCATTACTCAAGGCTATAGAGAAGGGATACATTAAAACCACATTGAAAGAAATATTTGATCCAGCGTCCAAGAGAAAGCTGACAGTGACAGAAGCTGTGTCTAAGGGCCTAATAGACCTTCAAAGTGGAACTTTTATCAACAAAACCAGTGGGAAGAAGATGCTGCTCCACTCTGCTCTTCAAGAGGGATACTTAGTACGACCACTTACATTACCTGAAATATTAGAATCTGGTGCAATGAATGACAGTGGAAACATTTTGGATTTGAACTCAGGAAGGAGCATGAATTTACTAGAAGCTGTCAGAGATGGATTATTGGATACAGAAACTAAGTGCATCATACAGTCAGATTCTAATGATGTAATATCTGTTGATTCAGCAAGGAAAAAGGGCATCTTGGACAGCTCTGGGCATTTCGTTAATAAAAGAGGACGCTCGTCATCGATACTTAATGCATTGGAAAATGGCGACCTCAAACTTGTACAAGAGGATGTTGTTTTTGCTAAACATGGAATAAAAGACACAAAAACAGGAGATTTCATCAGTGTTATAGAAGCTATCAACAATGGAATTATTCTTGGCTCTGGGCAGTATCTGGATAAAAGAACTGGACGTAAGCTCTCTTTGAGAGAGGCTTCAAGACATGGATATGTTGAGGAAGATTTGGTTGACTTTCTTTTAAAAGATATCTCAGGAATACAAGATGCGGCTGGACGAAAGAGATCAATACTCAGTGCTATTCTACTTAAACAAATTGATGCTGAGAGAGGAGAATTAACAGATAGCAGAAGTGGGCAAAAACTGACTATTCAACAAGCTGCTTCAGAAGGGGTCATTGAGACTGAGGACGCTCATTCCATTCTCCATGTTATCAGTGCTCTAGTAACATCAACTACAGTTACCACAAGAGTAGATAGTTCGCTTCTGATGTCATCAGTTACAGCTATATCAGTCTCAGATGCAATCAGCAAAGGATACCTGATTGAGAACACTGGGATTTTTACCAATCCAAATTCTGGAGACTCCATGACCGTTGATGAGGCTATCAGAAGAGGTTTTCTACGTCTAACATCAGAATGGCCTGCACAGACATTAGACACTCAAGATTCACCAGGACTGCAGAATGCTGCAGAATTATGGATGAAGGGGCTCTCAGAGAGACAGGAACGAAAGACATCAACAGGGGCTACAGTTGAGTCTAGCTACTTAACTAAAGCATCCGGCAATGCCTTCACTCTTACCCAAACTACCCTTTCCAAGCCAGGTGTTCACCAAACTGTGATATCAGAACAGCGTCATATGACCATCAAATCAGTGAAAGATCCAAGAACATTGAAAATTATTTCTGTGATGGAAGCTGTTGAAAAGGGCTATTTAGATTTAACAAAAGGGACGTTTTACAACCCAACCAGTGGACAGACAATGTCAGTAAATTCAGCAATAGAAAAGGGTTGGATTGTTGCAGAGCATTCAAAAACTTCTGATGTCTCTAAATCTGGCACTGCACCAATTAAAGAAACAAGAGCTTTCACTATAGTTGCTGCTTTACACCCAAGAACAAGAGAAAGAGTTGGAGTGAGTGATGCTGTTAGACAAGGCATAATTGACCAGATTAATGGACAATATGTTGGTGTTGATAATTATGGTAGAGAAAAACGCATGCCATTAAGTGAAGCAATTAAAGAAGGTTTAGTGATAGCTGAAGATGTAAGCAATGCTCAGGGAGATGGAGGCTTTGGGGATAGTAGTGTAAGAGAAA
>JAVFBW010183874.1:0-10565 GCA_034783835.1 Mopalia ciliata
ACAATCTAACATTATATCACAGTATTACCAATGAGTGTTTCATTAAATTTGAATGTTTTTCTTTAATACTCATCAAGACGATACAAACGAAACATTGATGACTTATAGGGGTATGTGTTCAATTTTGTTTGTTTGATTTGGGGTTTAACGTCGTACTCAAGGGTATTTCACTTATATGATGAGGTGCCAGCCCAATGGATGAAGGAAACCCCCCCTCAACACCACTGGCAACAAACAGACGATATAAATACAGGACGACGACAGGACGCAATACAGACACCACAAACAGATCGGGCTTCGTGTTCCCCTTTAACTCTGAGAGCACCAGGGCAACATGAATCTCCCTCCATCCACCCGCGTATGTGCTCGAAGCCGATGGTGTTTACAATTTTACTATAACGTATCACTTGATCAAAGCTTATACGGAGCCCTATATATGATTATAACCTCAGGCTAAAATTGTTGTTTTAAGAGACCATGTTCAATTAACAGTTATCCTGTATTGGTAGTTTATAATAAATTAATCATTTACATGTACTGGACAGTTAATTGCTATGATCACTAAACACTAAGTGGTTTCAAAATCCTGTTATGCATAATGACGTTGAGAGTCCAACATCCAACATCTTTCTCAGACGACATGCACACAGTTATCTATTGATTATAAATAATACAAGTCTATATAACCCAAGCTTTAAGTATTCCATCTAGCACACATGCGGACAAGTGATGCTCGCGGCTGCAATAACCCCTATATCCCTTGAAAGGCTACCATTAAATATACTTAAATATAGCATCGACGTTTCTTCATTTTATAAAATAACCTAAGGGTTACATATATATACGTACCAACGACCAATGACAGCTGACATTTTGGTCGTCGCTAACCTTGTCAATGACGTCATGCGACTAACACTCTTGTGTGCAATTGTATCCTCGCGATAGTTTCTATAGTGAACTCTCTTAGGCTCTGCCAGGCTATCGCGCATTAATTTCCGCCAATATTTTGGGCGACCTATGCCAAAGCCCAGCAAATAAAAGCAGTGCGAAACAAGATGGCCCGGGCGTATGTTACGGGTTCATCACATGTGTGAACGGCCAAAGGCTTGGACAGTCGACTGTATAGGTCTCGTGACGTAGGCACCTATTTTTAAAAGAAAGATATTTGATTGGTAAATATTTGTTGAGCTCTTTTGTTTAGTGATACAAGTACCAAGAAATGGTTACCTGAATGCATTTGACGGCAGTTTAAGCATAACCCAATGTTGAAGATCCGATTATAACATGGATATAGCTCTATTAAAAAATTAGAAAGCAAAATTTGATACGAGAAATGATGCCCGTTTAACCTGAATGCATTTTATTGCAGAAAGTAGCATCGATTTAATAAGGTTACATGATGTGACAGATTATAAGAGACTGAGAACTCTGCATCTACCAGATATATTTAAATAAAGCAGATGGTTTAAGAAAATAATTGTCTTTTATTTTATTACACAATTAGTTGTCTACGGGTTTTCCTAACCGTATGGTTCAAGCCAACTCCTCCATTGTTCATGCCTGCATATCGTATTTTACCGTGAGCACTTGTAGCCGTTTTGGCCAACTTGTGGGTTAGATCGATTCATTTAACGACCACAAACAACGGCAACAAAGGGGTAATTATAATGCAGTTATTAATGTTTGTGTATAAATGGAAACCCCGGCATTTCACTGGTTAAATGAGAGATAACTACCGATCAAGTTTAAGGATAATCAGCAAGCTCGTTGTCGAGCGATCCTGTTCACAACACGTACAAGCAGGACTATTGTACAATAACGCAGTAAGAGCCATGCTGTACTACGGTACGGAATTGGTTAAACTGGACGGACATTTTCTTTCACGGAAAACGTTTGGAATGAGACAGGACTTTTGTAACAAATAGAGGTGTCGTTGATGTTTATCTCCTGTGTCATTTACATTTCATATATATGAGGTTGGTAAAAACGTAAAGAAAAAACCCCATAAAATGAGAATTTTGTGTTTGAAAACTTATATTCCAACACAAGTATAAGTAACATCATTACCTCTGTTACTATGGCCCTAAAGAGTACGAATATTTGTAGAATTTATCAATCATCAAGTTAATTGTATGTAGTGCAAAACAACAAAGCACACGAGTCAATAAATGTTACCAAGGCTTCATCAACTCATGCGAAACTTTGTAATATGTGATTTCACAATCCTATTAAAGGCATTAAATAAGTGCAATGTCTTGGTACACATGTTCCTGAAGCTTGTTAGCTGGAGATGCATATGTTCCTGAAGCTTGTTAGCTGGAGATGCACATGTTCCTGAAGGTTGTTAGATGGAGATGCACATGTTCCTGAAGATTGTTAGCTGGAGATGCACATGTTCCTGAAGGTTGTTAGATGGAGATGCACATGTTCCTGAAGGTTGTTAGATGGAGATGCACATGTTCCTGAAGCTTGTTAGCTGGAGATGCACATGTTCTTGAAGGTTGTTAGATGGAGATGCACATGTCCCTGAAGGTTGTTAGCTGGAGATGCACATGTCCCTGAAAGTTGTTAGCTGGAGATGCACATGTTCCTGAGGGTTGTTAGCTGGAGATGCACATGTTCCTGAAGGTTGTCAGCTGGAGGTGTACATGTTCCTGAAGGTTGTTAGATGAAGGTGCACATGTTCTTGAAGTTTGTTAGCTGGAAATGCACATGTTCCCGAAGCTTGTTAGCTGGAGGTGTACATGTTCCTGAAGGTTGTTACCTGGAGGTGCACATGTTCTTGAAGTTTGTTAGCTGAAGGTTCACATGTTCTGGAAGCTTGTTAGCTGGAAGTGCACATGTTCCTGAAGCTTGTTAGCTGGAGATGCACTTGTTCATGAAGATTGTTAGCTGGAGATGCACATGTTCCTGACGCTTGTTAGTTTGAGGTGCACATGTTCTTGTAGCTTGTTAGTTGGAGATTCACATGTTCCTGAAAGTTGTTAGCTGTAGATGCACATGTTCCTGAAGTTTGTTAGCCGGAGATGCACTTGTTCTTGAAGCCTCTTAGCTGAAGGTGCACATGTTCTGGAAGCTTGTTTGCTGGAAGTGCACATTTTCCAGAAGCTTGTTAGCTGGATGTGCACAGGTTCTTGAAGCTTGTTAGTTGGAGGTGAACATGTTCCTGAAGCTTGTAATCTGGGGGTGCACATGTTTTTGAAGCTTGTAAGCTGGATGTGCACAGGTTCTTGATTTATTTGTTTGTTTGATTGGTGCTTAACCTGGTACTCAAGGGTATTTCACTTATATGACGATGGACACAAATACAGAACATCACAAGCAAATCTGCTTCCCGTTACCCTTTAGCTCTGCGAACACCAGGGTAACAGAAAGCAACCTCTTTTCTTGCCTCTTACGATCGACCGAGGAAGTCGAGGAAGTAATCTGCAGGGCCATGGCCCACCAGCTCCCTCACAGGGCTCAAAAGTTGGAAGTGTATTACAAAAGTTATGAATAATTCACTGGCATGTTGATTGAGTTTAACCTAGATGAAATGTATATATTTTAAACTGTTCAGGTTGCAAACAATTTTGACTGCAAATCAAGTCAGGATATTCGAACACATATTTGCCATACTGAAAACCTCTCGCTAATTACTGATATCTATGCTGTTTAGACAACCTAAACAATGAAGTTGTTACCTGTTGTATGTGGTACTTTTGTGTAGAGTTGCTGCCAACATGCCTATGTTTTGTAGTATATTGGAACTTGAAAATGGTTTCCAAAACAAATAGGACGGAAATAAGATGATAATTAGCGGTCAAAATTAACGAAATCTAAATTAGTTAAAATGTTAACTTAGTCACAGAATTCGGGTCACTCGACAACATGACAAAACCGCTGGTTGATTTTTTACTTTTGTGCAATGTGAAAGCCTACAGCAGGTAATATACTAAGTCAAAAAAGAAACTTCACACTCATTAATTTCTAAATATTTTCTTGAAAATTAATACAAGATATATTAGGTAAATGCTGACAAAAAGGGATGTGTGCGCTATATGTAGTGGGGGTGATCAACCCCTCACTACTGATAAAGATGATGTGTGCGTTATATGTAGTGGGGGGAGGTGATCGACCCTGTTGTTAGATTGTTATTGCAAATACTTGAAAAGCTTTTTCACAGGGCCACTGAGTCGCTGGAACCAAATAGTAAGCGGCGCCTTGTTTTCCTACTAGAAGGTGTGAACGCGGTGGAAGCGGAGCCCTATCTACTTACCCATGACCCTTTTCAACCAGTGAGTCTCATCAACCGTATGAAGAGGTATTGGAGGTACCACATCAACCTTTTTAAGAACCAGACCAACCTTTACAGCGCCAGACTTCACCCGAACCCAATATGTCAAAATCAATACCATGTTTCTTCCTTTCGATAATTGAATGTGGCGTCCCACAGGGATCTATTCATGACCGTTTTCTGTCCTTAATTTATGTACATTACATCACTAATTCTTCTGATCTTTTTTGTTTCACTTTGTTTACTGGTGATACCTGTATCTACACTTCGTCAGCTTCTGACAAGCAATTGCAAAATATAACTTAGGCTGCTAAAGCAGCTTCGATCCGGGGTGCTTAAAACTTTGACATCGATCAGAAAACAAAGAAACCAGAATGCAAAGAGATCATGTTCAGAAATTAGGTATTATTTAGAAAAATATAAAACATGGAAAAGTTATGTACATTGTGTACATTGTACGTCGTCAAATACAAGCCTCCTCAACTCACAAAAGGGCAGCTAATAAACGTATTAGGGTCCAACAGAAAAGAGTATGGACAGGTGTATTTAAAAGTGGAAAAGATAACTTTTTAAGTTCGTTTAGTTTTAATAACATAAGGCAACATTTAGCACAAGCCAATCTAAATAACCATTCTCTGTTTAGAGTTATAGCTACTGCACCCCTAATGACAAATGAAGAAGAAACATAACGATAGCAAAAGGTGTGCAGAGCTAAAGATACTGCGCCCCTAATGACAAATGAAGAAGAAACATAACGATATCAAACGGTTTGCAGATCTAAAGCTACTGCAACCGTAATAATAATGAAGAAGAAACAGAACGATATTAAAATCGTTAATGAAGAAGAAACATAACGATATCAAAAGGTTTGCAGAGCTAAAACTACTGCACCCGTAATGACCAATGAAGAGCTAAAGCTACTGCACCCTAATGACAAATGAAGAACAGAACGATATCAAAAGGAGTGCAGAGCTAAGCTACTGCACCTGTAATAATAATGAAGAAGAAACATAATGATATCAAAAGGTTTGCAGATCTAAAACTACTGCACCCCTAATAATAATGAAGAAGAAACATAAAGATATCAAAAGGTTTGCAGGGCTAAAGCTACTGCACCCCTAATAATAATGAAGAAGGAACAGAACGATATCAAAAGGTTTGCAGTGTTAAAGCTACTGCACCCGTAATAATAATGAAGAAGAAACAGAACGATATCGAAAGGTGTGCAGAGCTAAAGCTACTGCACCCCTATAATAATGAAGAAGAAACATAACTATACCAAAAGGTTAGCAGAGCTAAAGCTACTGCACCCGTAATGACCAATGAAGATCTAAAGCTACTGCATCCCTAATGACAAATGAAGAACAGAACGATATCAAAAGGTGTGCAGAGCTAAAGCTACTGTACCCGTAATGACAAATGAAGAAGAAACAGAACGATATCAAAAGGTGTGCAGAGCTAAAGCTACTGCACCACTAATGAAAAATGAAGAAGAAACCAAACGATTTCAAAAGGTGTGCAGAACTAAAGCTACTGCACCCCTAATGACAAATGAAGAAGAAACAGAACGATATCAAAAGGTGTGCAGAGCTAAAGCTACTGCACCCCTAATGACAAATGAAGAAGAAACAGAACGATATCAAAAGGTTACAGAGCTAAAGCTACTACACCCCTAATCACAAATTAAGAAGAAACAGGACGATATCAAAAGGTGTGCAGAGCTAAAGCTACTGCACCCCTAATGACAAATGAAGAAGAAACAAAAGGATATCAAAAGGTGTGCAGAGCTAAAGCTACTGCACCCGTAATAATAATGAAGAAGAAACAGAACGATATAAAAAGGTGTGCAGAGCTAAATCTACTGCACCCCTAATGACAAATGAAGAAGAAACAGAACGATATCAAAAGTTTTGCAGAGCTAAAGCTGTTTTGTTTGTTTGTTTGATTGGTGTTTAACGTCGTACTCAAGAGTATTTCACTAATATGACGACGGACACAAATACAGAACATCACAAACAAATCTGATTCCCGTTACCCTTTAGCTCTGCGAACACCAGGACAACAGAAAGCAACCTTTTTTCTCGCCTCTTACGATCAACTTAGGAAGCCGAAGGAGTATTCTGCAGGGCCATGGCCCACCCACTCTCTCACGGGGCCAGAGCTAAAGCTACTGAACCCGTAATGACAAATGAAGAAGAAACAGAACGATGTCAAAAGGTGTGCAGAGCTAAAGCTACTGCACCCCTAATGACAAATGAATTTCCCAAAATACAGTCGTGGCTCTTCACTAATCGTCTGTCTCTCAATATCAGTAAAACCAAGGTTATGAGGATTTCGCCTCAGAGATCATGCGTGTAAGTGATCACAAATTCTTGGGAATTCTTTTTAATGACAAACTAAACTTAATTTCCGGAAAACGTTTCCGAAACTTGGGTATATTAAAGCACATTAACATCTCCTTAACAAACAATCTCTTCTTATACTCCACTATTCCCATATTAACCCTTATCTTTCCTTGAAAAAGTCTTTGGGGAAACACCTATACAACACAATTGAAACCCTAATTCGCCCTACAAAAGCTCGATCTACGTTTAATAACTCTTTGAAGTTAATCCACCTACACCTCTTTATTAAAACCAGACCGTTTCTTCTAACTATAATTCTTTAATTGATTTTTTGGAATTTACGTAAACTTGTTTTTTTTTTTTAAAGGGATTGAACAAGTCTCAAAGACTTTATTCCCGCCACGTAAACTTACTATTCAATAATTGTTTTATTATGGTGAATAAACAAAAACAAAATACATCACAATTGTATGCTCTAAGCTACACGCTACTTGGACACAAATGCTATAGTGATTATGATTTGTAATGCATTCAATAGTCTGCCTGTGAACTCCATGTCTGAAATAAAGTTTTTATCATACTATTTTAAAACAAGGAAATGTTTCCTTGTTCATGTTATCGTTCAATATGTTTACGATAAATTTGTGTAGTAATTGTTATTTTCAAACTGTCTGATTCGGGATTTTTCGTAGGCTGTCCTCTTACAGCTGTTTCTCTGGGAATGCTGATATAAACGTGCGAAAAATCAGTTATTCTTAAAGTCTGGGTGTGTCCAAGGATGTGCTGATTTACAATTTATATTTTTATTGTACCGTAAGAAAATTTAGCTTGCCTCGATCAACCGGGATGCGTTTCTGATCGGCAGGCTGCGCTTTTACCGACTGAGCTACTTAGTTTGTATTTCCATGCACATTTGAGCGTGTCATGGACTGTCGGATTTAAACCTCGCTTTGTATAAATATGGACAGAGTTTGTACACATTCTGTAACTTTCTATGTTCGACGAGGGGTTTGTGTGGCCTGCTTTATTTTTTGTTCAATATAGAAATCATTATCGTCATCTAGTAGAGTAAACTTTTAATTGTAATATACTTGTTGGAGTTGTAAGTTAACTCTAATTTGAGAAACTATAAAGTGGGAATAATGCTAATCGTCATATGTTTGTGCCGCTGCCGCTAATTTTATACAAATTTTATTTTCGTTTTGGTATTTCAAATTAAACAACATTGCGGCAGAGTTATCTTAAGCAGGAAATAAAAGTCACACAGACCTGATATTTCATAGCAATTAGTTTGTTTTTTGTTTGTTTGATTGGTGTTTAACGTCGTACTCAAGGATATTTCACTTATATGACGACGGATTATCCACTTCACACTGTACACTGCCTTATTATGATGGAAAACCGAGAGGTAACCTCGTAAAAACCACCCCCGCGATTGCCGGAGCCAAAACAAGTGACCCGCTCATAAACCTGATGGTCGAAAGGCGGACTCGAACCAGTGAACGGTAAATCGAAGCATGTTGAGTTAAGGAAGCGCACTCGCTACCACTGAACCCCGGCATCGGGCCATATCATTTATTTTTTTTGTTTGATTGGAGTTTAACGTCGTATTCAAGGGTATTTCACTTATATGACGATGTGCCAGCCTAATTGGTGAAGGAAACCACCCTGGACACCACTGGCAACAAACAAAGACAGTACGAGACAAATCGGGACGACAACAACAGGACGCAACACAGACGCCACAAACAGATCGGCTTCCTGTTCCCCTTTAGCTCTGAGAGCACCAGAGCAACATGAAGCTCTCTCGAAACACCCGCGAAAGCATTTAGAGATGAGTTACTAGAATAACCGCTGTGCTAGGATTTCGGTAATACATTTATACGTCTGTTGCTACCAAATCATTTACTGTACGCGTCATGTATTTATTTGTTTTACTTTGAATAGACGTAGCGTATCTATAAAGTTAATAGCTACAAAGATATGTAACCTTATTGTCATGTTCCACCTGTTTCACCTAGACAAGTAAGCGTTTAAAGACAAAAGCCGTCTCCGGAAAAAGTAAAATACAATATCCGACAGAATCAGGCGGCTGTGGTTTATAGATTAGCGTGTCGGATCCAATTCGGTTTACCAACCACCATTGTGTATGAGCTACACGACTTTTGTTTGAATACTTATGATTTTGCGTAAGATATGCCTTCGTATTGTAAAAATTTCAGATGTAAAGATTCAAATTAATATGTTAACAAATTCGTTATCCAAGTTTAACAGTAGACCAAGACTTGAGTTCCTCCAGCTATATAATCTACTGCTAGTTATCTGGATACCCTTGCAGTTAATAAAAGCAGGTCTTTTGTCGCATACATGCATATACACACACACCTCCTCTCGGTCCTTTCAGAGAAAATTCGTTTATAGTGGTTTGATTGCCTTAGATATATTACAATTTTAATTGATATGGCTATATGACAATTTCAACTGCCATGGGTATATGACAATTTCAATTGCCGCGGGTATATGACAAATTCAGCTGCCATGGGTACATGGCTATATGACAATTTCAACTGCCGTGGCTATATGGCAATTTCAATTGATATGGCTATATGCCAATTTCAATTGATATGTCTATATGACAATTTCAACTGCCGTGGGTATATGACCCTTTCAACTGCCGTGGGTATATGACAATTTCAACGGCCGTGGGTATATGACAATTTCAACTGCCATGGTATATGACAATTTCAGTTGCCATGGGTATATGACAATTTCAATTGCCATGTGTATATGACAATTTCAACTGACATAGATATATGACAATTCCAATTGCCGTGGGTATATGACAATTTCAATTGACGTGGGTATATGACAATTTCAATTGACGTGGGTATATGACAATTTCAACTGCCATGGGTATATGCCAATTTTAACTGACATGGGTATATGACAATTTCAACTGACATAGATATATGACAATTTCAATTGCCGTGGGTATATGACAATTTTAACTGCCATGGGTATACGACAAGTTCAACTGCCATGGGTATACGACAATTCCAACTGCCATGGGTATATGACAATTTCAACTGCCATGGGTATATGACAATTTCAACTGCCATGGGTATGTGACAATTTCATTTGCCATGAATTTATGACAATTTAAATTGAAAAAAAGGTGATGATGGATTTAGTTACTGTTCAACAATCACTTTTTACAGGTTGAACTTTACTATAACGAGCTATTTCAATTGCTTTGGGTATATAACAATTTCAATTGAAATATACTTTAATCTGGATTAAGTTACTATCGGAAAGTTTGTTATAATAAGGTGCAACATGTAGAAAGAGACACTTATGGCATATTTTGCTTATTATTATCACTCTGTACTTACCTTCGGACTGAGTGTAACGAAACGTCTCTTTGATTGAGGTAGCGTAGACATTAAACGCCGTTGCTAATCCTGACATCAAAGCTGCCACAAGACTTGCCGCAAAACCTGTCCATTTTGCAATACGTCTTAGTTTGTCGCCCATCGCCAGCGTCGTCGTGACCAAAATTCGTCAAAACAGACCTGCTAAAGAAGGTAGGGCAGAATAAGTTGTTAACACGTTGCTGCTCACAATCAATGACAGAAACTCTCTGCTTGTATTTTGTACACGTTTGAGATTTCAAATAGAAGATAAACCGTAGGCGTATTTAACCAATATGATTGGTGTTTCATAGGGACGAAACAAATTTACATAGCATGACATGGATTGATCCATACAGATAAGCCTGACGTTTCCCTCGAGCTCAGTTCTCAGGTGAAAAAATCCGATCCTCCCTATATTGTTCGCTCTATATCACAACACCATATTGAATCAAAGTGGCCTCAACATCTGCATATTTTCTCGGATGCTTCTAAATGCCCAGACACAGGGAAGGTAGGTGTGGCATTCTGCTG
>JAVFBW010183885.1:0-10565 GCA_034783835.1 Mopalia ciliata
AAAGAGACTTCACATTCAAAGACAGCATCTCCAGGTAAGTCTGTCACGGTTACATCTTCTAACTCACGGATAAACTCGATTCCCTCTTCTGTAAAATAGAAACGAAAATAATTCACACAAAAAACGGTGGTGTTCTTCGACTGTAACTCATCCAGAGGTAAGTAAATACAGATTGATTCATTGGTTATTCAAGGGTATTTCTCTTAAATGACGGCGGTGTACTTCCAATGAGGGAACAGTAACATAACCATAATGTAAAGAGCTATATATATATATATATATGCTTTTGTGGAAAATTAATGTTCCTTCATAGCTGACAGCATAAGTAAAGACAAAATGTATGCACTCTGAATATACCCTATAACTTCTAGCAGTTGGGACAGAGAATTAGGCTTTACCACAGGGGGTCTTACATGTTATTTCTGTGGTCAGTCCCAAAATTAGAGTGTCCCAACTTAAAGAAGTTATACGGTAATTCTTTTAGCATGAAAGTTAAACAATCAGACAATTAACTCACCATCAACCATTAATGTTCCCATGGATGACTGGTCTTCAATTTTAATACTGTATTCAGCTTCATCGTCATATTCTATGTCAGAAATTTCAAGAGAGTGTTTGGTTCCATCAACAATGATTTTGTAACGGCCACCATCTTGTAGTTTGTCCTCATCTTTGAACCACACAGCAGCCATGTTGGGTTTGTTGACCTCACATTCCATAGTGATTGTTTCCCCTTCTTTCACATCAACATTTTCAAGATGTCGAATAAATTCAAGTTTTTCTAAAACGAAAAAATGTGAACAATTATGTTTAGTATTGAACAGATAACAACAGTTATACTTAAAACCTAAAACTCAGCAAACATTTCCAAAGAAGTTATTCTATTCAATTAAACAAACAGGATAAAAAAAGTCAGATTCATCAATACCCAGGATTAATTGGTGTCAGAAGTGGGATACCCAGGATTAATTGGTGTCAGAAGTGGGATAATAACATGTTTGAGCTAATTCTGTAGGAGTATTGATATCACTTGGTAAGCTGATTAAATAAAAGGCATTCAGACATTTTTAGGGAAACAAAATTGTGAGCCAAGGTTTATGCTAAGAACTCACAGCTAAGGGGGTATAGTCAACATTTTAATTTTTTGACATCTGCTTTTTTCCTCGTGTGGTCTTCACATGTACCTTCAATAATTCTCAGATGTGACATACCTTTTGGTATCTTGACTTTAATTGGTTGAGAAGGCTGAGAGGGTTCTCCTGTTCCAACTTTGTTATCAGCACTAACACGGAACTCATATTCATCACCTTCCTGGAGATTGGTGACATTGAAATTGGTATTAGTGACCTCGATCTTGTCATTGGCCTTTGTCCAGGCTCTTGACCCGATACGGCGATATTCAATATTGTAGTTTGTGATTGGACTTCCTCCATCATCTTCTGGTGGTGTCCAGGTAAGGGAGACGGATGAGTTGTCAATCAGAGAGACTTGTGGGATACCAGGAGAGCCAGGTTTATCTATCAGGAGTGAAAACAATCAAAATGACAGTAACTGTAGACAATTCATTTTACTTTTCCTAGCAGGTGTAAAAGGATTGCTTGTTTGTTTGTGCGATTCTAGTTGAACCCAGTACTTAAGGTTATTTCACTCATGATAGAATGTCAGCCCATTGGGTGATGACCGCCTTAGATTGTTAGGAACAAATGAAGGCAAGACAGGACTGGACAATCAGAGGACATGATAACAAATATCCAATAAGTTGACAGACTTTTGTCCTTGTGTAATGCCACAATTTTCTTTTTACACTTAACACTTGCGAAATTTCTTCATGTATCCAAACACAATGTTCACAAACAAACGTAACCGGTAGAAAAACATCAATATAAGGACACACAGTTCTAGTCTAGAAAATCAGTCTTACCCCATGGATCTTTGGCAGTGAAAGGTTTGGATGGTTGACTTGGTGGACTGGGTCCAGCTTTGTTCTCAGCTATCACACGGAATTCATACTCATTGTCCTCAATGAGGTCTGTCACACTGAAGCTAGTGTCAGGTATGATTTCTTTGTTTGCTTTCACCCAGCGAGGGCTGTACGAGGATTTACGTTCCAGCCAGTATCCAATGATAGGAGAGCCACCATCTTTCTCAGGTGGTTGCCATGATACCAGAGCAGAGTCTTTCAAAATGTTACTTATGTCGGGAGCTGCTGGTGCCTCTGGTACTCCTACAAATAAAAAAGGAGCATGTAAATACATTTGTTCGACTTTCTCAAACATTCAATTTATTGAAAGTTGATCAGTGATTTTTACTCAAAATGTTACTTTCAAGTAGGCAGTGCCAAGGTTCAATAAATAGTGCATTCCTTTTAATATCCAGTATAAGCTCAAGGTATCTCTTTCTGTAGGCTAAGAGAAAGTCAAAAGAGGTGTGGATTCAAGAAAGAAGTTGTATGGATCTTGCCTACCAAATAGGGAAAGCTTAATCCAGGCAGTTCTGAGGTAGGACATTTTTATTACCATAACTTACCAAATAAGTTCTTGGCTGTGACAGGTTCTGTCAGCTCACATGGTTCACTGACACCATATTCATTCTCAGCAAAAACTCTGAAATAATACTGATTTCCTTCCACGAGTTTGTCAGCTGAGATCTCCAGATTTTTCGTCTCGCCAACTTTCTGCCATGTTCGTCGAGTGGCATCTCTTTTCTCCACAATGTATTGTATGATTTCACCGCCACCATTGTCTTCAGGAGGTGACCAGCATAAACCAATGACCTCTGCGGAGACATCGGTCACCTCTAGGTCAACTGGAGCATCTGGTTTGTCTGGATAAAATGGAAATAATGTTATTTTCCCCAAAGCTCATGACAAGTAATAAAGTATTAAATTTCAACAAAATAGCACAAAATCTATGAAAATTTTATTTGTTTATTTGATTCAGATTTTACGCCATACTTAAGGTTAGTTGATTCACATGATGGCAAGCCCATTCGGTGGACGACACAACAGTTGCCACAAATGACAACAAAAAGGACAGTACATCAGAATCACTATCTTCACTAGCCAAGAGTTTTATTTCGAGTCACTCTGCATTACAATTCATGGAGGATCAGTCACATATGACCAGAATTACAGCTTCGCCTCTGGCAGAAAAAGTTACCAAGTTTCAATTTTTTTTGGTGATAACATATGTTGAATGTCAAACTTGGCATCAATTTTAAGATTCGGTGTCTGTAGGGATGGGTAGGCTTATATTTGCAATATTCTCTATGAGTTGGTTAAATACCCTGAAACTGTCCTTTTTTCGACAACACTTCACCAACTATCATTTTTGACAATCCAATAAGTGTAAACTATAACATAACGTACCTAATACAACAAGGTTGATACAAATGGTAATTTTTCCATTAGTGTTTTCCATGGTCAGATTTAATTCCCCTGTATCTGCTCTCTCAGCCTTGGTCAGTCGTAATGTCGTCATATTGTAAATTGTATCAACTTCCATTCGTTTTTCGTCACGAAGGGGTCCGTTGTTAAATCCCCATGTAACTTCAGGTTGGGGATTAGCACTGTATGGAATTTCAAAGGCATAAGATTGTCCCGCCTTCACGTACACAGTCTCTTTAAATTTGTCTTCTAGGTAGAGTTGTGGAGGGGCTGAAATAAACAGATTAATCTTCTGTCAATTTGAATGTTTGTGGAAGATTTATTTCATCACTGTATGCCTATGAAAGAATAAACTGCAAGATAATGCAGGGTTGCAGTCCCAAAATCAAAATTAATTTGCATTGTAATGTGACAAAGTACAATGATGTCTAAAAGTCAATACCTCTTTAAACATAACAGTTCAAAGTAGTTCACTTCTTATACTAGACTTAACAAGACAATGACATGTACAAAGCACTCAAATTTTTTTTCTTCCCTTTTTAGCATCTATTTTAATGGTATTCACTTCAACTCTATTTTGTTGATTTTTCGCCGGAACCTCAATCCCAAAGTTCCAAAAAAGTTTCAGCAATAAAATTTCTTCATAAAAAGAATTAAAAATCAAATTAAAATAAGAAAGTATAAATTTGTTTCACCTTTCTTAATAATAGCAAAACTTGAACAAAATATCAATAGGCGCGTGTGTCAAACTTTCATGATGCATAACATGGAATAAATTAGTTTTCTGTCAATTTGTTTTTGAATAAATCCATGGCAGCATATATATACAAACCTTCCACGAAAAGCTCAGCGGTGGATTTTTTGTTTTTAGTTTTCTGTCAATTTGTTTTCGAATAAATCCATGGCAGCATATAAATACTAACCTTCCACGAAAAGCTCAGCGGTGGATTTTTTACCCCTGGCAACAATGGTATATTCAGTCTCATCTTCCGATTTAGCGTCATGGATAATGAGTTGGTGTATGGGTCCCTTCATGACCATCTCATACTTCTCTCCTGGGGAAAGTGGCTTGTTGGCTTTGTACCATTTGGCCACAACATTATCCAATGAGACTTCACATTCGAAAACACCAGTACCAGGAATCTCCTTTACGGTAACATCTTCAAGTGGGCGGATAAACTCGATTCCTTCCTCTGGAGAATAGAGAGAGATGTGGAGGATCAATGTTATGAGTCAATGAAAAAAAAAATTGTATATACCTGAACGCACTCAACATGCTGGAAACCAAAAGTTTCAGCTGCTTGCCATTAAAGTAGACTTATCTTGCCACAATGTAGAATACCGTTAGATGTAGTGTACAAAATGCACTACAATGATTTATCAATTTACATACCACCCCCTATAACTTCTATAAGTTGGGGCACTCTAATTTTGGGACATTCCAAAAAAAATAACATATAAGACCCCCTGTGGTAAAGCCTATTTCTCTGTCCCAACTGCTAGAAGTTATAAGGTACCGGTATGTTAAGATTATGTTTTATATTTTTCAAAAGGTTTGATTTGGGTTTGATAGATTGATTGATTGATTGGTGTTTAACGCCACATTCAGCGGTATTTCAGCTACGCTGCGGCGTGAACATATAGTCAAAACTGTTTTATTCCTTGTTTTTCAATTTAAAGACAAATTTCCATCAGACTGCACCTTCGGCAGCAAGCATGAAAAAAATTCAAAGAAACAAATCAAACGAAAAGTAATACATACAAATTAATAATGTTGACTCTTTTTTAATTTTTTTTGTGTTGATATTTTGGGGTTTGATAAGGGTTAAACGTTGTATCAGGGTTTTTAACTTATATGGCATAGGATTGTCCATTTCACACTGTTCCTTGCCTAAAACCAATGGAAAAGCAGGAGGAAACCACCATCAGGATTGTCAAAGGATAGATTGCGCACATCATGTCACTCCTCATATACCCGATGGTTGACAGAAAGACTTGAACGATTGAACGGTACATTGGTGAAGGATTAATAGGCAGACATGCTAACCACAAAGTCCAAGGGTGTATCCTTATGTGACAACGTTACAATTCATTTTAATGGTGGAAAACCAACTGCAAAACCACCCCACTATCTCTTGGTAAAGTCCTCACAAGGTTGACACATAGCTTGCATCCTGTATGAGTTTAGCGGACCAATTCACAACACTGAGAGACTAATTGCCCTAATTATTTGATATAAGTGCCTTTTGACCTGGGTGATATTGAGGATCATTGCACAAACAATTCACTAGCCTGCATATGGAAACAACAAATTAGATTGTAAATATAGGCATGTAGCCAAACATACCTTCAACAAGAAGAGTGGCCATTGATGATTTATCCGCAATTTTAATGCTATATTCCGCTTCGTCATCAAACTCAACGTCCTTAATCTGAAGAACGTGCTTGGTGCCCTCCACGACGATCTTATACCGGCCGCCATCTTGGATTTTGACGCCATCTTTAAACCATTCGGCCTCCATGTTTGGTTTGGAGACTTCACACTCTAAACTGGCTGTTAAGCCTTCCATGACGTCAAGATCTTCAAGAGGTTTCAGGATCTCAAAAGGTTCCTCTGTGAAAAGTTAAGAGTGAGATTTAAATTGATTGATTTATTAACTGATTGACTGGTGTTTTACATCATGCTTAAGGGATTTTCACTTACATGACAGTGGTGTTATTGACACTAGGCACTATCACCATCAGGATTTTCAATATGTTGGAAAGTTGATCTTCCTTCAATGCTTAGTACAGATAGCATTTCAACAATCTGCCCTTAGTCTGATAGTAAATTTAATTTTCTTTTTCTGACGAAATTTAATCTGTAAATTTTAATCTTTTGAGGAATACTAAAGAGAAAATATCAAATGATCTTTAGTGGATTCCAGGCTCTTCCAGTTCTTCTGTTTATGGTAACATTTCGATGAATATAATTCCGTTGATGGGATACTGTGTGATTCGGTTGAATAATCTTAAATGTTTTCTTGCAATATTTTGGAAGTGACAAATTAAATTAATTGATAAAAATGTGTAACTTTACATGATGAGCAAATCAACTATTTCCTGTTGTAACCTAGTTTTGATGGGTTACACAAGCTCGACTTGTTAATATTAATTAATGAATCAATACCTGACATAATGATGGAAACAAATGAACAATACTATTTTCAAGTTTTGATAATAAACCTTTGGGATGAGATGCCTTGAAATAATAGAACAGAAATATTACAAATATTTCATAAACCAATTAATCTTTTTCATGAAATTCTCACCTTTGACCAACAGTTTGGCTGTGGTTTTCAACTCGGCCAGAGTGCACGTGTACTCAGCAGAGTCCTCTATGTCTGATACAGGGATAGTCAAGGTGTGGTTGCCATTCTCAACGGCAAGCGTCACACGATCCGATTGTGTAATTTCTTTTCCATTTTTCAACCACTTGGATTTGATATTTGGTTTACTGACTTCACAACGAAGCGTGACTGGTTGACCTTCAATTATCTCAAGGTCACATAGTGGTTCCAGAATTCTCAATGGGAGTTCTGCATTTAAAACAAAATATGAAAAATAACAAAATTTGAAATACAACAGGCAATTTGTGCTGAAAAACTATTGTAACAGCCTATGGAAAAAAAAGCTAAAAAATTTTCCAGTAAAGAACACGAAAATCTTTAATTACCATTGCAAATAAATTGTTACACAACACAGTAAAAAAAAATAATTAGGTTAATCTTCGGAGAATGATATAAAAAACTAGTAATATTCTTTTTTAAAAGTGTGCACCGAAGAACTCTAGAAATATGTCACATGTATTAAAAGGGCATGCCATAACAAAAATAAACTATTTGTTAAAAGAAAGGGATTATTAATTATCAGTCTATCTAAAGCATTAGAAGGTGTCAAAAATCATTTTGGATATGGACTACTTTATTACAAAGTAAAGGTTAAATATTAGTAATGTGATAGTCATTACATTAGCATGACCTCAATTAAAGGTTATTTTGTAATGAAACAGGTTAAGTCTTGAAGTCAAATATTTTGTACAGGTACAATTTTCACCTGTTTTCATTGTTAATCAATCTACATGTTGACCAAAAGAAAATTACTAATACAGTATCCTTACTTTCAGGAATTGATCCACACGTTTACAGTAAAGCCCTATTTTGTACAGGTACAATGTATACCTGTTTCCATGGTTACTTGATTTACATGTTGATGCAAAATAAAATTACTAATACAGTATCCTTACTTTCAGTACTTGAGAGCTCTGTTGTGAAACACACTGACAGAGAACACAGTATGGGACATGGATACATCATGTTGGTAATACACTGTAGGTACCAAAATAGGCAATTGGAACAAACAGATTACTTCTTGTGGTATGAATCCAATTTTATAACGATTCTATAATGACCAGGTAAATTATCTACCTTTAACAGTCAATACTGCAGTACTTTCTTTATCTCCAATCTTCACTGTGATGAAACCGGAATCCCTACATTCTGTCTTATCTATAACCAGCTCATGGTATTTGTCCTCTGAGAAGACATCATAACCAAAATCAGGTGTTATTTCTCGCTCGCCTTGATACCAGGTGGCGCTCAAACCAGCGATAGACACCTCACATTCGAATACAGCACTCTCCCTCTCAGAGACAGTAATATCTCTTAAAGGTCGCAGAATGGTTAGTGTCTCCCCTGCAGGTGAGAGCAATTTTACAAAACACAAAGGTTAGGTAATAACACACGGTAAGAAATGTTAGGGTTATTGCTACATGTAAAATTACTTCCAGAGCTTAACCGTATATTAATATTCAATTATGGAGACATAGATGAGTGTTTAACTACATGCTCAAAGATATTTCACTTAGATGACTGGGATGTACTCCATATTAGCAGTCAAAAACTGAGATTTGCGTGTGTGTGTGTAGTGGGGGAGGGGGGTTGGGGGGGGTGCTTTCTTATTTAGTGATATCGAAAATCCAACTCCAACCAGTAACTAGAAACATCTTTGAATTGCTTCGTGTTTTATGCCCACACCAACGGATATATCAACCAAATAATGGCTGTGCCAGTTGTGACTTTTTTATTTAGTGATTCAGCAAGCCAACTGTCACAAATAGCCAGGAACATTTGTGAGTTGCTCTAGCTGTGCTTTATGCGATAGCGATACTGAAAGCTAACTCCAACCAACAGCTGGAAACATATTTGAGTTGCTTGGTGTTTTATGTTATACTGAAATCTATTTCATCTATACAATGGCTATACCAGCAATAACTATTTGTAGAATGGTTTAATATCTTCTTGTAGATATTCCCAATTTTTTTTATATTAAACTTATCAACAATGTATCATTTCCGGGAGCACACCTGTTTTGGTTCATTTTACTAACAAATTAATCTCAAATCATTAACGAGATTATATTCTGTAGATTGCTGATTGTAAAACAACTACGGTAACATTATCCTAACCGTAATACAAAGCATAATAATTATACGATATTAGAAAGGTAGGGGTTTAGAGAAAGAGAAAATTAAAATTACTACGACAAAAGTCAGAGGGGCACAATGTGAGTATTGTTATATACAATAAGCAAGCAGGTTTTATTTTACATGTTGGACACAAAGTTATTAGAATGTCACTAAGTTAAATATACATTAAGAAAAATTGAAAAAAAATGTTCCTAAACAAACCTGTGACAGTCAAGTCAGCTGAACTCTTTAAGTCATCAACAGCAGCCGTATATTGACCTTTGTCGGCCATCTTGGATTTATCAATGACCAATTTGTACGTATTGCCGTCAGCGATGACTTTGCTGTGTTCATCCGGCCGAATTTCTTCTCCGTCTTTCATCCATTTGACTCTTTGATCTGGTTTGTTCAAACGGCATTCGAGTACAGCTGTATTGTCCTCTGGAACTGTTAAATCTTTCAACGGTGTGAGGAATTCCAGCTCAGCTTCTGAAAATACAAATCACATGTAAATTGTAAATAAACAATGGATGTTTTTCTTGCTGTTAAGTGTAGTACTTGGGGTTGTTTCACTCAATTAAAAAGTTGTTGGTTTGTTTGTTTGACTGGGGTTTTAAGTCATACTAATGGCTATTTCACTCATATGGTGATGCACTAGGCCCCTTTGAGGTCTAGAGTAATGATTACTAGACATGCCAACCAAACACCACACCAAAAAAGCTTAATGTGATGCCTTAGTTCTGAGAGCTCTCCCAATTAATGCTTAAAATAATGATCCAAAATTATTTCAATGGATGTTTCAGGCAACAGATACTGTGTCAGATAACACATCTCTATTTAATTTTACATTAACTTTAAGATAATATCACTCTCTCTTACCGTCAACGAGAAGTTCTGCAGTGGTAAAAACTCCATTTACGTCACATCTATATTGTGCCTCGTCGTCTAATGTAGTCATAGTGATAGTCAGCCTATGGACTGGTCCATCAACAAGAAGTTTTACATGATCTGATGGTGAGATTTCTTTGCCATCCTTCATCCATTTTGCAGGCAGGTCAGGTTTGGACAGTTCACATTCGAATGTTACAGATTCGTCCTCAACACACTTAGAATCCTTCAGTGGTTTGATGAACTTCAGCGGTGATTCTGCAGTAGACAAAATATGTTATTTGGTTTTATTGAATTAAATTTACACGATACTTATATCAATCATATAATAATATTCCAGGCAAATGGGTGAACTTAAATTTAAGGTCATTCTGCAGAATTATTTTTTTCAATGATCTGAATTTTACCATATGAGGCTACACCATACTTATTTCACTCATAAAATGGTATGTTGTTTGCGATTTCATGACACACTTAGGGTTATTTCACTCATATGCTGATAAACTATTCCAATTGGTTAGCATATGAAATGAAACCAGCCTGGATATTACTGGAACATATTTATTTTATTTTAAGTTCAATATCTGTTGAGAAACAAAAAAATGAAATTTGATAAAACACCCCCTTAGATGTTTGTTTGTTTGATTGGTGTTTAATGTCCTACTCAAGGGTATTTTACTTATATGACGATGGATTTTCCACTTCACACTGCACCTAGTTTTATTGCGGTGGGAAACCGAGAGGAAACCTCGAAAAACAACCCCCGCAATTGCCATGTGACTTGCT
>JAVFBW010183896.1:0-20042 GCA_034783835.1 Mopalia ciliata
AAAACAACATTGAAATCTCGATTCTAATATTCGTAGTTTGGGCATTGAGAAAACAAGATATAGCAACAAACAGAATGCTTCACTAAAACCTAACAAAATTAGTTAATTTAGGTTAATTTTACTTTGTGTTTACTCACACGAATTACTATGGTCTACTAGAAACAAGTTTTCAATAAATTCATGCTAACAAAGTATTTAACACTAAAATTACGTTAGAGAATATGAACCGTATGTGCTTCTCTATATCGTGTGTTGAATTGGCGATGAAGTCCATTTTGATGTTAATACTTCCCGATCTGAAAGAATAGAAAGAAAAAATTAAGCAAAATATTTAGTATCTGCAGTATATTTCGTTATTTTGGTATAACACTTTCCTCATAAGAACAAAATCTAGTTCAGAAAAGTTGAAAACCGTCCCGGAAAAGAACTAGCGACACTCAATAGGCACCTAATCGCCAGCAGTAAATGCCGGCCAACTAGACCACTCTACAAAACAGAAGGATAGTCAGTGAGAGTGTATGTAGCGGACATTCACTACCCAACTGATTGAACAATGACACATCTCCCAAAGCTGAAAGCAATGAATATTTTGGTGTCTTTTAGAAAATGAAGATAAACAGTATATTTAGTATCTAGTTGAGAAAATTCTGCACAAAGAGACCCCTCTACCAAGAGGGCAACCATCAGTGGGCCGGTATGAGCTCACTATACGGGAATCTTGGAAGTGTTTGCCTAGCTATAACCCATATATGACCCTTCTCATAACATAATTTGAAACCCCAATACTTACAGTTGTGTTAGCCAGTGGTCAAAAAGAGAGATAAATACATAATCCGTATGGGGTAAGATCAGTATTATGAGCTTGGGTTTTGTCAGCCTGAATATAGTTCTTAATAAAATTAGTGTGTTGTCTTGTTTTATTTGTTCTGGTCCTGGGAGTTTGTTTTTAGGTGGGTTATTTGGTATAGATGTGAAGTAATTGAGTGGAGGTTGGTGGTCAGTGTAATATTATAGCCTAAATAGGTCACATTTGGTGAATTTATCACCATTTAATGAAGGGGTGATTGGGCTGTTCTTTACATTCTGAAGGTAGCCTGACCATTCTAAACGTTATTTGAGGACCTACCTCGAGATTTCATGAAGATATTCCAGCTCTAAGGTATCACCGAGCCATCTTTTCACTGCATGATTATCCCCTGTTTTTCGGAATTTTTATTAAAAGAAGTTTACATCGTACATTCGCCAAAATTCTAATAACAAGCAAGTGTGGAAATGAAATACTCAAAGATTTGCCGAATCAAAACCTTGATAAGTCCAAGAAAATAAAAACATAGTTCCAGACTTCCGGGTTGAAGCAGAGAAAATTCATGCAGTTCTTATATACTACCATCCACTACCATATACTACCGTCTTGTATAGCACGACAAAACGAAAAAAATCAAGATTTATAAATTCAACTGCAAGATTATTTTTTTCTTGTCCAAGATTTTAATTTTTCTTAGCCAAGATTTTATTTTTCTTGTCCAAGATTTTATTTTCTTGCCCAAGGTTTTTTTTTTCTTGCCCAAGATTTTATTTTTCTTGCCCAAGATTTTTATTTCGATCCAAGGCTCACTTTGACCTGTCCAAGATTCACGTGACCAATCCAAAATTGCCATGACCGTCAATTCTAATATAAACGTACAGTGCACTGTTTCAGCATTATAATACAGAAGCCTATTGGTGCCCTGGAAAAAAAAAATTCAACGAAAAATCGTTATAACGATTTTTTAATTCGTTATTACGAATTTTTAATTCGATATAAAACGACTTTTTAATTTGTTATAACGATTTTTTTAATCCGTTATAATGATTTTTATAACGATTTTTTAATTTGTTATAACGATTTTTTTATTTCGTTTTAAACGATAAGGACTAATTATCCGTTATAACGATTTTGTAATCCGTTATAACGAATTTTTAACTCCCTGACGAATTTTTAGTTCGTTACAACGATTTTTTAATTCGTTATAACGATGTTTTTAATCCGTTATTTGTAACTGTCAGTATGGAAATGACCACTCGAGATTACATCTGTAGCTTTTATTTCAACCTTGGCTTATTCAACTCAGATATTTTACTGCTTCTTGCTCATTTACATAATATTTGCATATCTATGAGGACACTATAGCGAAGTTTTCAGAAGCAAAAGCTGTATCGACGCGGATTCTACACTGGTTTGCTGGAAGTTGCTGCATTTATCGAGGGTCACATACATGGACACGGAAACCAACATGTCTACCGGGGGATTCATATGCTTTGTTTGCATAGGGGAATGGCAGTTTCAGGGGAAACGATTAAGAAGACGTAAATACTTTGAGCGGGGTCCTGATTTTATATGGCACATGGATTCGTATAATAAACTAAAAAAGTATGGCCTATGTGTAAATGGTTGTATTGATGGTTTTCCAGGATGATAATCTGGCTTCATATCCACCGTACCAGAAGCGATCCTCGGATAATCGCTGGCTACTTTTTGGATGCGGGAAGGTAATAAAACGCAGCGGTTGTCCATATGTTATGAAGGGTGACCGATGAACAGAAAATGGCCATGATTAGTATAAGGGTCAGGGTTCTGGCGCAATTTTTCAACCACTTCGTCCTGGGAGATTCCCAACCCCCCAAGAATGGCCCCATCATACATACAGATCTGCTCCGTAGGGATACCAATAGACATCCAGAGAAGGCCGACCTCGGCGAACACTCCTGTCTGAGCACGCACTGTAAAATCCACCTGTTGCGCCTCCGAAGGGGCCGCCATTGCAACCGTGTGGCAAGTGTGGGAAGGGTATTATCAATCGATTCCTTCTCTGGCAAGCTTGTGGGTATGGCAACGAAAAGAAAAAGAACTGGCAGCGAATGAGAGAAGGAGTTTAAACGTTTGGCCTCGATTGACCCCTGAACAATACCCAATAAGAGGGATATACCCCGTTCTTATACCCCGCCCAAAATGGCTACTATGGGCAAGTACACACCACAACAGATGGATGCCTGAAAGTCACGGCGCAGACCCTAAAATGTTTCTCGAGGCGGAGCGCCCCAGATCAGGGCAAAACGTGAAGAACTCTAAGCCACCAATGGCGTCAAGTTCCAGTTTGCCCTCAAAATCAATCTCCGCAAAGCTAAACCAGATGGAACTGAGGGCTATATTGACCCCGTGCTATGGCACAAACAGGAGACACTACTAAAGGCTAGCTAAATCAAAGCAGCTTTGGACAAGGCAGTTCCACACATCCTAGAGCTACTCGAGAAGTGGACAAATAGAGGATCCGGGTGGGTCGTCGACCAAGTGGAAATGCTTTGTCTGGACATGGCCCGTATCAGCCTCTGAGAGGCGGCTCCTACATTCCTCTACCCGCTGAAGTGGCTTCGAAGAAGGCAGTCATCAACGTTAAAAACAAAGACGACTAATGCCTACGATGGGCCCTGCGGTCTGCGCTCTTCCCTGCGGAGAAGGACCCACAGCGGCCGAGTAAGTAATCCATCCATGACAACCTCGACTTTAACGGAATAGACTCTCCCAAACCCATCAGATTTCAAAGGTTGAGAGACTGAATGACCTGGCGATCAATGACTTTGAGTGGGATAAGGAGGTAACCGTCCACCACTTCAGCAATGAGCCTGAGCACATGCCCATCAATCTACTGCTGGTCGAGAAGGCGGTAAATTCCACTGGGACCAGTGTAAACACCGAGAGCGCAAGCACTTCTGCCCTCACTGTCTCCATGGGTACTATGGAGAAGCCCACAAGCCCAAATGTCAAGGGATTGAACAGACGGCCGTGAGGGTGGAAATGTCCGAAGAGAGTAAAAACAAGCTGACCTTCCAGAACCACCACAAACAGCTGCCTGCACCAAATGTCATCTACGCCGACTTTGAAGATGTAATCACCAAAATCGAGGGAGCCGCCTTAAACCCAAGCGAAAGCAATACACAGAAAACACACCATCACCAGGTGTGCAGCTTCTGCTACGTCGTTGTGCGATGTGATGGATGTACAGTGCCGCAAGTGGAATATCGAGGCCCCAATACGGTAGAACGCTTCTTAAAAGCACTCCATAAGGAGGAGCACAAAATAAAGGCGATGCTTGGTGCACCCAAGGCAATGTAGATGACGCAAGAGGACAAGTGGGTCCATAACAACGCCAACACTTGTCATGTATGCGAAAAGCCTCGCGGGAACGACTCCGTCAGCGATCACTGCCACATCACCGTTTAGTACAGGGGTGCCGCTCACAATGACTGCAACTTAAAGTTGCGTCTGAGCCCTAAAACCGCCCTGATCCCGGTAATCTCCCACAACTTGCGGGGATATGACTCTCACTTGCTGATGCAAGCCATCTCGAATGTTCAAGGTCGCATCTCCTGCATCCCAAACAATACGGATAAATATATCTCCTTCTCGCTCGGATCGCTCCGGTTCATTGACAGCGCCCAGTTCCTGCTGTCCTCCCTTGATCAAGAAAACTAGCGTCGAGCTAGAGCTATTGACCGACTACGACCAGCACCTCTTCATCGAGAAGGGGATGCGGGCGGGGTAGCCATGGTCTCGAAACGTTATGCAAAGGCCAACAAGCCATATGTTTAGGGCTATTACCCCCACAAACCCAGCAGCTACATTCAGTACTTGGACGCCAATAATCTGTATGGCTGGACAATGAGCCAGTCCCTTCCAGTCAGCGCCTTTCGATGGGTAGAGGACTGTGAGCTGTTGACTGCGAGCATAGCTGAACACCCAGCCAACAGCCCAGAGGGGTTCATAGTAGAGGCAGATCTTAAGTATCCGAAGGAGCTGCATGTGGCACACAACGCCTACCCGCTGGCCCTGGAGCGAATGGTGGTCCCGAAAGAGTGGATGTCGGAATATCAGCACAAACTTCTTGGCGTTGGGGTGGCACATACCGAGGTTGAGAAGCTGGTCCCAACCTTCGCGATAAAGAACGCTATATGTTCCACCACCGCAACCTGCAGCTTTACCTATCACTGGGTTTGCGTATGAAGAAGATCCACAGAGCTCTCCGCTTCGTTTGGCGGTTGGTATATACTCCCCGACATGGAGATAGTCCGCAAAAGAGGCAGTGCGCCACGTTTCCCGTTCGAACTGTTCCGGAAGGAGCAAAACACATACGACAACCGCCCCTGGAAGCAGAAATGTGAGTCTCTTGAAAGCCTACAGAGGTTTGCATGCAAACGAGGTCTAGAGACCCGTTCGGCGACAATACTGGGACACATCGACAAAGACACGACCGAGCGCCTTCTTGGTGTCTTGGGGTTTCGGGGCGGGGCCTTCTGCAGTATGGTACGTTGCTCGGCCTCTAGCTGTGCGGCTGCAATGTCCCCATGCTCCTGCTCCTTTTCGGCAAGGGTCTGGAGGAATGCAAGGAGCCGGGGGTCTGGGGCGGCAACAGCGCGGATCGGGTTCCAAGAGACCGTGCGGCCGTCCCTCGACTAGAATACCATAGCCGGGTCTATCTCGATCTCCAGCTGGCCAACGGGAGGAAACCAGAATGTCGTTCAACCGTATTTGTTCGTGTTCGACTCGAAGAAGTCAGCGCGCCCACCTATCACCCTTTCGAGTCCATGCGTTGTCCAGACGCCCCAAGCACCGTCGTCTGCGCAAGTCTGCAACACAACTCTCGGCTTTGTGTTTTCCTGTCCATTCTGTCTGTATCCCTAGACCCTGCCCGTCGTCGGCAACCCAAAAAGGTCGGAGGCTGCCCTGCCGACGGGCACTGTCTTGGCTGCCCTATCTCTTGCCGTTCTTTTTTTTTCTTTGTCTTGGATGTGGCTTGCTTGTTGCTCCAAATCGCGGCCCCTCCTTTCTGCGCCGTGCCTTTCGGCATCTTCTTGTTGCGAGAGCTTCGGCTAGGCTTTTCTTTGCTTGCTCTGTGTCGGCTCGGGATGCTCTGCGTCGGCTCCGGCTTGCTCTGCATCGGCTCGGGCTGGCCCTGCGTCGACTCGGGCTTTCTTTGCAGGTATGTGTCCCTACCCTGTCCCTTGTGTCGAGAAACTTGTGCGTGAGTGCGTGTCCTTACCCTGGCACTTGTGTCGAGACACTTTTGCAAGGGTGTGTGTCCCTATCCTGTTGGTCGGCGAGCACAAAAAACCTGGCATGTCGGGGGCCAGCACTCAGCCTGTGCATGACATGCCAGAGTCACCAGACGAACAAGAGCATGCCTTAATGCGCCGCTAGAGGCTCACCACACCCAAAAAGGTCGGAGGCTGCCCCGCCGACGGGCACTGTCTTGGCTGCCCTATCTCTTGCCGTTCTTGTTTTTTTTTCTCTGTCTTGGATGTGGCTTGCTTGTTGCTCTAAATCGCGGCCCCTCCCTGCTGCGCCGTGCCTTTCGGCGCACATATTTTTACCTCGAGCCATTGAGTGTAGGAGTTGACTATCACCTCACACTACTGCTGATGGGTATGTCTAAAAGAAATGTTCTTATTTTACAGCTGGCTGGGGGCGCCCAGGGGGTGGGGTGCCCTTCTCTGGATGTCTATTAGTAGCCCTACGGAGCAGATATGTATGTATCATGGGGCCATTCTTGGGGGGTGGGGAATCTCCCAGAACGAAGTGGTTGAAAAATTGCGCCAGAACCCCCTCCTTTATACTATTCATGACCATTCACTGTTCCTCGGTCACCCAGCATAACATATGGACAACCACTGAGTTTTATTACAGCATCCAAACAGTAGCCAGCGATTATCCGAGGATCGCTTTTGGTACGGTAGACATGAAGCCAGATTATCATCCTGGAGAATCCATCAATACAATCATTTACACATAGGCCATACTTTTTAAGTTTATTATACGAATCCATGTGCCATATAAAATCAGGACCCCACGCTAAGTATTTATGTCTTTTTAATCGTTTTCTTAATCTCAAATCAACTGCTTCTGGGTCCAGTACACGCAAAAGACTAGAGACGGTGTACCGTGAAACTGCCATTCCCCTTTGCAAACAAAGCATAGGAATCCACAAATAGCCATGTTGGTTTCTGTGTCCATGTATGTGACCCTCGATAAATGCAGCAGCTTCCAGCAAACCAGTGTAGAATCGGCGTCGATACAGCTTTTTGCAGCCCAGAATTTCGCTTTAACAATTTTGTAACCAAATGTGTATCATAGAGTCTTGTGAACCGACCCTGATCGGGCTGTGGAAGACATCAATGTATTTCTCACAATCTCTATACAATACAAGAAGATAACCATACCACTTTTTCGGGTTTAATTTTGTTTAATTTGGACTTGACAGTAGACTTTACGTTATTTCACTTATACGATGAGGCCATAACTTTTTGAATTTGAATGGCTGACATCTTTAAATTTTGGTTAAATAAGACTCGATCCTCGGCTGGGTGTATAGACATAAACTTTGACCTAGTTTATTTCAAAATATTTACACATGTACGCGCTTATGTGAAAATCGTGAGAAAAAGTGAACTTAAAGTGTTTATTGATCTGTACAGGCGAGTCAATGCATTTAACAAGTAAATGCAACAGAACTGTTAAAGAACCGAAACCAAAGTATGGACGTTTTTGCCTTAAAGGGTCACAATATATAATAACAGATCAATCAAAACACGTGTCGTTGTTTACAAAGTATTCCGAACTCCATCCACGCTGTTCTGCCACGAGTATCACTGCGCGCTGATAGCTGGTTTCCGAAATATCGAAAACCAGACAAGATGGCTTGGTGATACCTTAGAGTTGGAATCTCCGCAGGTAGGTCCGCGAATAATGTTTAGAATGGTAGCTTGACAGCTCATATCACACTCCAGGGCTTCTAGCTCAAATTTTTACCAGTCATACCCTGTCAAGATTTTAACTTAGAACTCTAAAAGGACCGATTAAGGGAAGTACCAGGCGTTTTCGCTCAACGAAAGTTTGTTAGGGAGCTGTGGGGGGCAAATTAATAGTGGTCTTGCGCCATATAACTGAAATTGCCTCGTATATGCCATTGACAATAAACAATATAATTTAATGGGTTTGGTCAGTGGTCAAGCTAAAGGTGGGAGATAAATATGTATTCAAATCACCGAAATAATCACTTATACCATTGAATACAAATATCATGGTATGAACATGCAATTAAACTGAATGGTTAGTTAATGGCATAGGTGGCCCTATCAGTTATATGAGAGAAAGATTTATCTACCTGTTAAGCTACTGGCTAAACATATTTCGTGTCATGTACTAAATGGGTAAATCAAGAAGAAATCGAAACCAGGAACCAAGACAAATCAGTCGTCTACAAAAAAATGATTTATTTGCTTTCAGCTTTGGGACCTGCGTCGCTCGGAGGGGTAGTGAATATAAGGCTTCCTTGACTCGAACCAATGCATCTTCTATTTGTAGAAGGCAGATTGGCAGTGGGTTTTTGGCGGTCGGCATCTTTCAGGGGGTGATCTAGTGCCTTTTTCTGATGGTCGTGAGTTCAATTACTTGCGGGTATCGGCCTACAATTTTTTCTTTTTCAAATTAAGAAAGTTTCTTCAAAATAGCGGATATCCTCTAAATATTCAATTTGTATAAGATTCAATATCTTATTAAATAACTCTACATTGCCTGGTTAATAAGGGCAGTTATCTCAGCGAGTGATTTATTTAACGTACTTTTCAAGCCCTTTGAACATCGTTATGGGGAAATGTTGAAAATGGAAATCTTAAAATATAAATAAACCTCAGGCTGTAGCATTTGATTAAAAGCATCTCCGTCTGACTTCCATGGCAGGATACTGGGTATAGACAGCTTTGGCGAAAAACAGGGGCTCCCTCAACGAAGCGGTCTAAGCTTACGTCTGCAACACTGATCGTAATATATTTTCCTTTTATGTAAACTAAGATCGCATTGTAAGACGGGCCCCAGGACCATTATGTGTAGTGATATTTGGTAAATTAACTGATGTGCGAGGTCGTCGCCCAGAAAATTACAGCTATGTAAATACACCTTTAAAGACTATATGTAGTATCGTATATATCTAAATATAAATTGATGAAATTCTCTTTAAAGTAATCAAATTTTGTTTTCTGTTTTATATGACCCACATGGCAAATTTACACATTTTAAGCCGCTGGATTTTCAGTAATTTTGGCGAAAAGTAGAGCTCCACCACGCAACTTCCTGGCGCAACGTGATAGCGCGGGCTGGTCCCAAAGTTGCATTCTGCGTTGGAAATCCAGACGTTAGGACTACATGATGGTTACAAAAGATAAAACTGGCTCAAAGGCCATACATCTATTGTGATAAATAATTCGACTGAAACTTACCAGTAGCATTTTAGTTATACTCGAAGACTATTGCATTTGACAAAAGATAGTCGCCGTTAATAGAACGCTGCCTCCTGTTGTTTGTTGCAACACATCCACGAGCACACCTTGAGGTCGAATCGGCCGCATCGCACAGAAGCACCTCACACGTGATCTCGTCTGTAGTATACCCATGGTTGGCAGGCGGGTGGAAGCTAAACCGGAAGTCCCCATTACTGCTGCCGTAAATCACGACACTTTTGTCCGCAGCACATCTGAAATTAAAATATAGCAGGTCAGACACCTTAAAGTTCTGCAATAGAGAGCCGCTGACACTCGTACTTTTATTGTTTCTTTATCAAATGTATCTTTAAAAAAAGGTAAATATGCATTTTTCATTTAGTTAATTGTTAAGATACGGTTATGGAGACACGGGCTTTTGTTACACCTAACTGGGGGTAAGTTGTTACGCCGAACGCAATGCAATTTATTACACCCAACGCAAGGCAAGTTGTTACATCCAAAGCGGGGTAAGTTGTTACACCCAACGCGTAGTAAGTTGTAATACCCAACGCATGGTAAGCTATAATACCCAACGCGCGGTAATTTATTACACCAAACGCGTGGTAAGTTGTTAGATCTAACGCGGGGTAAGTTGTTACACTCAACGCGTGGTAAGTTGTTATACCCAACGCGCAATAATTTATTACACCAAACGCATGGTAAGTTGTTATACCCAAGGCGCGGTAAGTTGTCACACCCAACGCGGGTAAGTTGTTACACCAAACGCGGGGTAAGATGTTACACCAAACGCATAGCAAGTAGGTTCACCCAAGGCGAGGTTAGTTGTTACACCCAACGCTAGATTGGTTGTTATACCAAACGCGTTGTAAGTTGTTGCACCTAATGAGAGGTGAATTGTTACGCCCAGCACGGGGTAAGTTTTTTCACCCAACTGAGGGTTAAGTTGTTACAGCCAATGGGAGCTAATTTGTTATACCTAATGCGAGGTAAGTATTTGCGCCTAACGCGAGGTAAGTTGTTACACCTAACGCGAGGTAAATTGTTACCGGGAGGTAAGCTGTTAACCTAACGCGGGGTTAGTTGTTACACCATACGCGAGGTAAATTGTTACACCCACCGCGAGGTAAGTTGTTTACCTAACGCGGGGTAAGTTGTTAACCTAACGCAGGGTTAGTTTTTACACCTTACGCGTGGTAAGTTGTTACACCTTACGCGTGGTAAGTTGTTACACCTTACGCGTGGTAAGTTGTTAACCTAACGCAGGGTAAGTTGTTACACCTTACGCGTGGTAAGTTGTTAACCTTACGCGTGGTAAGTTGTTAACCTAACGCAGGGTAAGTTGTTACACTTAATTGGATATATATTAGGTCAAGTATATAAATTTGCCTTATGTGGCATACCGTTTCCTTGCTGAGAAAATCAGCTCTGTCTTTTTTATTACCATATTGTTATTACCCTTGTAAGCTTAGACGATAATCATGTTCAAACAAAGTCCTATGGGTATTATAAAGAAAAATCAGCGAAAGGTAATAAAGTAACAAAATTGGTTGCAATTAATTAAATTATAGATTATATCACTCGAGCGCTGTTTCTATATGTATAATCCTACATTTGAGCTAAAAGTATTGGCCACAATTCAACATTTAGCCTTAAATAACCTTTGAATTCCCATAAATTTATTTTCGTGAGTTTCGATGAAGTAATCGAGAAAACTCGATCGCCCACTAATCTCGTTAAATAAAATAATTTTGGTTTTGGCAATTAACGTAGGGCAACATTTAAATCGTTACAATAAAAAAATCCACAGGCTTACCCGTCTTGGACAAGAAGGCGTCGCTTGGTATTCGATCCCTGGGGCAGCTCGGTCCTACAAATGGTAGGGAACACTTGAAGATTACCGTATTTACTCGTGTTCATCGACAAACTTAAAAACACCCCCATGTCCTTATCTACCGCTGAAAACCCGTTCATGACAGATGCCAGATGTTTGAACTCCGAGGACTTGTAGACAGTCATCGAGAGGTCCATGGTACTAGAGTATCCCTGCTCCGTTAGGATAACGTTCCGATGGACAATTTCAATCGGAGTTCCCAGTTTCTTTGATCTTGGGTATTTACACTCAATTAGCACGGCCTCTTGTGTCTGCTGGTTGGTAAGGTAGTTCTTATAGACGACATCCTTATCGGTGAAAACACTCAAAGTACCGCATTCCTTCAGCTTGAATTCGGTCACAATCTCATTGGCGTTGGAGTTTACGTTGCAACTCGGGTCTTCCAATGTATACTCTCCGTCTGGTATCAGCGAACGAAGAAGTTTAACAGAGACTGAATCCCGATCACACTTCACCTCGGAGACAACCGGGGCTGCAGTCGAAATATCTGTGTAAACAATGTGTAAACAATGTGTAAACAAAAAAGCATACAATGTTTAGCTACGATAATTTGTACAACTACGTTCAAATCCTGCAAAAGAAGCCAGATTGTGAGTTTTGGGGTTAAAAGAGGAGAACTTATAAATTTGTGAAGGAACGGAGAAGAAAGGTATATTAGTCTACGCGGGCTCTGCCATTAACGATCGCGGTTTCTGCGGTTGAAAAAAAATCGCGATTTGTTTTCTTCTGCTGTCCGCATTCATGTCCATCGATCTTCCTTGCCAGTTCCAGTGAACTCGAAACTTGCCAAAGTGTTCATCCTGTTGGTCATCTGGAGAGAAAAAAATATTTGTAGTGAATGGTTTATGCTTTAAATCGACATGATGCCATTATAATTTCATCAAATAGAAAAATACAAGCATGGTACATTCACAGAAAACCATCGAGAGAAACACCTTGGTTTACAGAGCATATTGAGTATGTCGATTGATTGATTGATTGATTGGTGCTGTATGCCGTGCTCCTGGCTGGATTAGGCAAAATAAACGCGTCCATAGTATATCAGGGGAAGAAGGGCACCACAAAGATAAAAAAAAATAAATTATCATACATTTCCCTATATGGTTTATTTCATTTTGAAAAACAAAATTTGACCTTATGGTTTATTATTGTTTATAATTATTTTGTAATACGTATAGCGGACACTAACATCTTTTAAGTTCTTAGGTCCCCTATGGGTCTCGATTTAGCTCTGGCCGTGATCAAGGGAATAAAACCTGTTCAACGGGGGTTTATTCTAACAATAATTGACACAAGCATAGCCCTAAAATGTGAGGGGTTTCGATAAAGTTGGAAGGTGATTCCTCCTCAAAGACAGCATTGCTACCCTCCAAACAAACTGCCCTTAGGCAAAGGGCTATGGATATTCGGATCGTGATCGTATAATTACGACTGAAGGGCAATGTGAAACTATGGAGTTAAAACAGAGTGCTTAAAGCCTAAAGGTATTCCCAAAGGGTTAATGCCTAGAAAACGTATTAAAATATCCAATATTAACTGAACGATTTGCAACTTTTTTCATTAAAAAATTCGGGGTACATGTGGAGTAATAGGGATTCGAACATCTGACTTTTATTAAGAGTCAACAAAGGAATTCACCAAATGACTGGTATTCATAGAAACCTGACCGCCGTTTTGCCATTTCTCAATATCTAGCCATCCTTCGTGTATCTCCGGTATGGAGTCGTCATTATCCGCCACAAACTGTTCCGAATGGAGTTCCCCTTGCCTACGTCACATCTCACATGACTTAGAAAGTTTGTAAATGATTTAAACAAATTCTAAGCCTAGCAAAAACACGGCATTTATTTTGCAGACAGTTTATAGTATTTTCTCTGTAATCCACTCCATGTTAATCTGATTCAAAACCCATTCGGGAATACCTTTAAAGAAATGTACTTGTGTTTGCTTTTATCTGGATGTTTATTTGGGTTAACACCAAGGTGAAATTCTGCAAGGTGTTTCACTTATATAGAAGAAAGACTGCTATACTGAATCAAGTAACTGTTTTCGTGGCTGTGTACGGGATATAACAATCGAGTATGGTGGTATTAACGAAGTTTCCTCAGGTTTTCACATCCTAAACATTATTCGTGGACCTATACCTGCAGAAATCTCGAGGTAGGTCCGCGAATAACGTTTAGAATGAGGTTTTTACCGTGCTTAAGTAGGGCAGATCAAAGATGGACCATCCATGGCCATAAAAGTGAAATACTCTTTTAAGTACATACGACGTTAAACAAACTATATAATAATGAAAAATGAAACTACCTTTCCTTAATTCGGTGGACTTTGGGACATTGACTCAGCCGGGATCAAGATACACGCCACACAAGTCCATCAAGACACCTGAAAAGAACGAATATATACATCTGTTTGTTTTGGTTGTATAATTTAGGTTCTTTGGGCAGGGACGGATAGACCACATATGCCCTTTAAGCACATTTGTTAGTCCCCAAATATATTTTGAATAATATATTTCTTTAAAGCGATCACACTGGCACAGGGATGTAGATTAATTAAAATCGATTAATCATTTTATGTTCTAGATAACTCCCAGAGAAAAGTTTCTTAATAAACCTTAATCTCGAGTTGTGTTAATGGTAACCAACAAACATCTCGAAAGAAGGTAATGACCTTTAAAATGGTGAACAAAGACAGGATATTCGGCAAGGGTTAGCCTACAAATTGGTATTTCGGAGATATATAGATAAATCAATGAATAAGTCTGTTCAAGAGAACCCAAATGGATTTTTTTTCTTCTTTTTAGACCCTATATCTGATTCTCAATTGAAACCCAGTGGATATAAAGTTTGGAGGATTGAATCCCATAAGCCTCTCTTTCTAAGCGTTTTTGTTTGGTTTCTTGTTCACTGGAAAGAATGTAAATTTTTTCAATTGGCATGATTTAAAAATGATCTTTAACCGAATTATCAGGGAGAGAGAAATGAATAGCTATTAGGGATATAATCTCGGCTGTCATACTTCGCTACCTCGTGATCATGACCTACATTTTTTTGACCAACAGAAATCCCAAATCACAAAACCAGTCAAATTGTAATTCTGTATTACTTAGCACTATACTGATTTTAATAAGTTACTTTTCCGTACTAACATGTTTACTTAATTATTTCATCCTTCTACATGATCTATTCTTTTGTTAAAATGTTATAGTTACAATTATGTAATTTAATCTAAAAATATTATGATAATTTTATAATTTCATGTTTTTAAAAAAATAAAATAAAATAAAACGTCCAATAAAAATAAGATCAATAACGATGACACATCTGAACTACATCGTACTAAATTACTATAAAAATAATGTTTTTATTTAGGTCATTTATTAAGTATTTCGACTGATGTGCGCATATTTTTCACAATAAGGGGATTTAACTCTGGCATAAATGTCAACATACGTTTTTAAATGCAGTCAAACGGTTTCACAAATCGGGCTAATATTAGAGGAAGACTTAATACTTATTGGGTAAACCATTGTTGGAATACAATAGATTTTACTCTTAAACATGTGTGACAGGTGGGTAAATCATGCTCTGGTGGCACGAGGTTCCAGACAATATAGACTCTAGGAGTCACAACATTTGATTAAAACCGGAAGCGGGCTTTCCTCGAGCTCCATGCCTTACGTGGCATAACACCACCATTAATTTGCCATAAGCCGTAATGTTAACGTTTGGCCCCACAGCTATGGCAAGCCGTTTTATCACTTCTGCATTTATTCTACATATGTTGAATTCTTTTCCACATATGTGAAATTCTTTTCCAGATATGTAAAATAAATGACTTTATTCTACATATGAGGAAAAGAATTCCACATATGTGGAAAAGAATTGTACATAAGTAAAATAATTGCAAAAGTTATTCGACATATGTAGAATAAAGGTAGAAGTGATAAAAAGGCTTGCCATACACAGCTCCCTCCTAAACTTTCTTTGAGCGAAAACCCCTGGCACGTACTTTAATCGGTCCTTTTGGAGTTTTGACTTCAAATCTTGACAGACCATGACCGGCGATTGTAGGTGTTGTCAAGCCGGCTCGGAATGTAAACATCAGCCCAATCCCCCCTCCATCAAATGATGACAAATACACCAAATGTGACCTATTCAGGCTATATTATTACACTAACCAGAAACTTCCACTCAATTACTTCACATCAATAACAAATACTCCACAATAAACAAATTCCCAGGGCCAGAATAAATAAAACAAGACTACACACCATTTTTGCTAAGAACTATATTCGAGGGTGGCAAAAGGGAATCAAACAAACAAACAACTTATAAAGATACTAACAAGATTAATCGTTTTTAATGAATAAAATTGTCAATTTTATGTTGACCTACATAACCCACTTTCAAATTCTTATGCACATTTGGTTTATTGTAAAGGGAGAGCACCGTCGTCATTTCCTAACAAGACAGTAATGGTGCGGGTTTATCCCAATGTTCCCAGTGTGCGTTAAAAAGCTAGATGGTACTTGATGGTTACAAAATGGGAGTTGCTAGTTACGGACCGATAACTCCTAATTGCTCGGAGTATTCTTAGACGTCTTATTTCCTACCCCTATATCACTGTTTCCGGCCGAAAGAACTGATTATTAAAACGAATAAGTCAAAAGGAGTTAACCTAAGTAGAACAATTGATGCATCGACGAGCATGAAGAAACCGACATATTTCCTCATCTGAGAAGGAAATTTGTTCGTCTATAACAAACTGAAGACCTGATTTTGAGATCATTATGTCCTTTTCTTGAGACACTTCAGACACGTATGCAGTGTTAAATACTAAATAAATGCTAAAAACAAAAAACGAAAGGCTTATTGACAAACGAGTTTAGATTATGGTTCGTTGTTAAATGTGGTAACTCTTAGAACAACGATTAGATATTATAGATCTATCTTAACCTATGTGCTCTGTATATATCTAATAGATGTGTGTTCGGCATTTATATGGCGTAACAGCACTATTATGCACTTCCGTTTTGTCAGCCTCGAAAATGGTATGCTGTCTTGTTTTATTTGTTCTGGTCGTGGAAATTTGTTTTTGGTGGAGTATTTGGTATTGATGTGAAGTAATTGAGTGAAGGTTTCTGGTCAGTGTAATATTACAGCCTAAATATGTCCCATTTCGTGCATTTATCACCATTAGATGGAGGGATAATTCGGCTGTTGTTTACATTCTAAGTGAGCTTGACAACCCCGATCACACTCAAGGCTTTGTAGCTCAAAATTCCATGTATGGCACGCCAAAGCGGAAAAAATTCAAGATTTATAAATTCAACTCCAAGCTTTTTTTTCATGCAAGATTTTTATTCTTGTCCAAGATTTAAATTTTTCTTGTCCACGATTTTATTTTTCTTGCCTAAGATTTTATTTTCTTGCCCAAGATTTTTTTTCTTGCCCAAGATTTTTTTTTCGATCCAAGACTCATGTGACCTGTCCAAGATTCACGTGACCAATCCAAAATTTCCATGACCGTCAACTGTAATATAAACGTACAGTGCACTGTTTCAGCATTTTAAGGCATAGTATTATGTTTGTATGTTTCACTCAATGACCTTTATTATATTCTATAGTTACGTCATTGATTACACTGTACTGACATGTCAGCGTTAAACTGATTGTGCGCCCCACGAACGACATTATCAGTTAATGTGGTCACGTGAATCTTGGAGTGGTCAAGTGAATCTTGGATCGAAAAATAAAATCTTGGGCAAGAAAAAAAAAATCTTTGATAAGAAAATTTAAATCTTGGACAAGAAAAATAAAATCTTGGACAAGAATAATAAAATCTTCGACACGAAAAATAAAATCTTAGACAATAAAATAATGTTGCATGAAATTTATAAACCTTGAATTTTTTCCGCTTTGGCTTGCCAGTCATGCCCTGTCGAGATTTTAACGGGAAACTCAAAAAGGGACTGAGTAAGGTATGTGCCAGCGGTTTTCGTTCAACGAAAGTTTGGGAGGGAGCTGTTGAGCCAAACGTTAACATTGTGGCTTAAGGCAAATTATTAGTGGTCTTGCGCCATATTTCTTTTAATTTAACCGATGGGTCGTGTCATGTTCTAGATAAACTCATATAAATAGTAAGCTTCTTCGTAGATCAAAATCTCCAGTTGTAGTCTTAAGGGATTTGATGAATATTCATTGCGCCATTTAGGCCTACTGCCGGCGATTCGGTGCCTAGAGGGATAATAGAAGTTCGCTTAATAGACTCCAGCCGACCAACCTTCTATTTGGTAGAATGCCGGGCGGCAGAGTGGTCAAGGTGGCCGGCCAATCGTATTCTCGGGAGAGTTTTTATAGCGAACGAGACTAAGACAACTCTCGTACGCTATGCCAGGCCATCGCGCATTAGTTCCCGACAATATTTTGGGCGAAGTTTGCCACAGACCAGCAAATCATAGAAGTTCAAAACAAAATGGCCCGGGTGTATCTTAGTGTCTCGACTTAGGAAGTAGAATTGGTTTTACAATGGGTGGCCGGCATTTAGTGCTGGCTATTCAGTGCCAAACTCTGATGGTCATAGGTTCGATTCCCAGCCAGGTTTCAACCAGCAAAATTTTCTAAGCAAGAATATGTTCGAACTTCGAATATTTTATCCCATAATAAAGATAATCCTTCTTATTGTGTAGAAAATTATCCTTGCCTCTATTTAGCCGGGTCTTGGCTCTCACAGACTGAGCGACGACGTATCCCGGCCGAACAACCAGGGATTTTAATTCATGTAAAGGCGGTGAATCACTTATATACAGACCAGCGCCAAATAAGGGTATTTTTTGTCAGGAAAAAAATATATACATATACATGGAAATTGTTAAGCTTCACACTACAAAATGTAGAAGCAGAAGTCTATTTACTAGAAGTATGCGAAGATTAGCTATCCGGCATAGGGGACCGAGCCACCTATTATAACGTATCATCATGTGTGACGTAGCACAAAAGAAAATTCAGAAGAACGCAACTTTAAAATGATGCATAATGGGAAATTTCTGGCATTCCTCGGTCATAATGTTTCTGACTGAACAAAACGCATTTACCTAGAGCACTATGTGCCTGTTAAATAGACCATAAACGGTAACTAAATTGACAAAAATTAAGCCTGTCGTCCGAATGAAAACAATTACTATACGCAGTGGCTGATCAGGGATGAAATTATACAGAGAGTTCTTCACAAGTAAAGTCACATGTCTGAAATGTGACATCACCATTTTAGACTATAGGGCATGGGGTCAAATAGATTTCTAAAGTGGTTTTTGTAGTCTCCTTCTTGTGACTGCCTAAATTATAGCTTAAGATGCGGGTATTGTGTCTATTATCAGAATCCTGATAGTTCCCACCTCCAGAAGTGGACCACTTCCGAAAAAATGGGGCTTAACCTTAGGGTGGCGGGGACATTGCGCTACCCACTCCCTACCACATTTCTCTTTGCCAGGTGTACACATTATGTTTGATTCAAACAAAACTTGGTGACTTTTCCTAAAACATTATAAGGAACAATTGGAAACGAAAGTTGAATACAATCGTCATTTCTTGTTGCCATGGTAACCAATAATCTTATTTTTTCTTCTGGATAAAAAAAGTGTAAAATGAAACTACTGTGGCTGATTTTAGTGTTTTAATTTCAGGAATCACATAATTATTATGTTTCATTCTTGAAAAACATATTTTGTTTTTCTTTGTTTTTTCATTAAAAATGGCGCCTAAATAATAACCATATTTGAAATATTGTTAAAATATATTTTTTATATCCAATTTGCTTTCTAAATCAAGGTAAATTATTTTTTTTTACATTACAATATAAATAATTTACAAGGAAAATCAGATCAGTGAACACATTTATACAGCTATTAAATTATATATTAGTTATATTACCTATTGATAATCCAATGAAATGAGGGTATCTTCAATGGAAATTTTAATTCAAAATGGCAACCTAGGACCATCAAAAGTCTTTTAAAAGTACTTTTAGATCATAAGGATCATTAAAGTATATGATTGCTTTATGGTACCAAATTGTTCATTTACATACATAAAACTGGCTTTTTGACATAAAAACATTCAAAGTCAGAATTTGACAATGTAGTCAATGTATTTATTGTAAAAATCGCAACCATACGGTAACCCTGAGAAATTCAAATGTTTGCATCTCGTAGATATCGAGTTGCTCTATATTACGTGGGGCAAAAATTACAGCAATCAGACCAATAATAAAGAATTGGTACAGAGGACGGGGTGGGACCACAGCGCACCGTATAAGTTAATGAAGTTTGCCTGAAATTACATTTTTAGCCCAGAACCGTAAGTTTGTCATTTTCTGCCACAAAGCCTGTATTGAGTTTTTTCTTCCAGTCGACATCATAAAATACCTTTGCCGCTTTTGATTTTATATATAGTCTACCGAACATTTTTCCCCTTAAAAAAGGTCAACAAATTGAGCTTGGGTTCTACGAGTGGCAGTTTTTTTAGACGTAATATCAAACTAATAGCCGTCAGAAAGCTCAACCATCATTCAGGTTAACATAAACCATTATATTCATGTATTTTATATATTCTAATTTTCTAATTGGAGTTAACATCATACAAGATATTGATGATTTTATCTGCGAGACTAAAATAAGTGAATTGAATTTGTCTGGGGCTGAAAATAGGGGTGGAGCACTAGGGCAAGCGCAATTTCTCTGGAGAGAGTCCGCACCCTCTCAGCACTATTATGCACTTCCGTTTTGTCAGCCTCGAAAATGGTATGCTGTCTTGTTTTATTTGTTCTGGTCGTGGAA